>OU015494.1:148174737-148477237 GCA_907164885.2 Dolomedes plantarius | reverse complement strand
GGAATTCCAAATTTACTGGCAAATTCATCAGCTTTTGACTGAAGTATTTGCCCAGAAATTGGTACATTTTGGCTTCTTTGAATGCTGAACCATTTTAATAAACCTTCCACTTCTTGATGGTCAGCTTTTCTTAATTTTTTTGGGAGTTCAAATTTTTCTCGAAAGCAGAAAGTATGCTTTCTCTGTTTTTCCATATTGTTCCAACTGTAGATTTCGATAAATCTCTTTTTCGGCAAATGTCAACTTGGCTACCTCCATTTTGTATTTCTCTTATGATATTTACTTTTTCTTCGATGCAGAATGCTTTACGCTTGCTCGACATGATGTACCTAATGATTTCTTAAAAGCGAATTTTTAACTTGTGATAAACACTCAAATAGGTGAATTAGATGAAATGACTTGCCTTCCACCTGCGGGTAGAAATGAATCTTCCGGCTCGACCCTGAGCTGACCTTTCCCCTTGTTCTCGGGTGCGCATATGCTATACTGTTCATGCTTTTACTTGTTCTCCTCGAGCGTTTGGTGAACCTTTCCCCTCCCCTCTCTCCTCTTACTGTGGTTTCGCTTACCGAATTACTGGCGGGATTACAACTGCAGAGTGGCTATCGTCATAGCGCGTTCACATTCATGCTCTCCTCAGTACTCTGCAGGGGAAACCAGGGACTTATGGGCAGCGGTCTGCAGGGCAGTCCTGCACTGATCTTGTGTCTAGTCGGTCTTTGCCGCAGAGCATCAAAGAAAAAGGAGGGACTTTGGGGGCGGGAATAGGGGATGAGAGTGAAATGAACCCTACCCGACGGGTAGGGTTACCGTGACTAATGTGATGACAGGAGTTGGGGGTACTTCCCTGCAGAATTTCTGCTTGAATGTGGATGTACCATAAAAGGGAAAGAATGCAGATGTTTCTACCCTTGAATAAACAGACTTATCGCTGATTTGCTCCGTGTTTCACTAGCTGACATACATTTCCTTATGAAATTAGAGTCGAAGTCATGTTTTCACAACTGCGGAAAAATTTTTAAAAAAATCAGTCGACTGAAAAAAAAGGTTCGTTATAGCCGATTCTTAACATTTAGGAGGTTCGCTATAAAAGGGTAAATTAGCATTAAATAGAATAGGAAAACGGTGGGACCAAAAATTTCGTTCGTTATATCCGGGAGTTCGTTATATCCCAGGTTCGCTATAACGGGGTTCGACTGTACAACGATCAATGTATGCAATTGATGTAAAAAAACGAAAAAATATATTTATAAAAAAATCGCAACGGATATTTTTATAGACAAAATAATGTAGAAGAAAACATTCAAATTAAATCTAATAGGACATACTAAAGAATATAGTACAGTTTGAGGAACATATCTTTTACTGTATTTTAATATTTTTTTGGATAATGTCTAATCGTCTGCCGCATTAGCAAGGGAAAAAACATTTTATTTGTCTATTTCATTTTTATGGACGTGACGATAAATTTATTTAAAGTACCAGAAAAAGAAATCACGTGATCAGCATTTAATAAATTAAATTCTAAAAATTAATCTTTAAAAATTCACCAAAAATTAGAAAATGGAGGTAAATATTCGAAAAAGATTTCATTTTAAAGGAATTTTTATAATCTTTCTCGTGATATAAATTTTATAACCCTCAAGTTATTATTTTAAATGCAAACTTAAAAAAAGTTACTAAAACAGCTTAAAAATTTAATTTTAAAAAATCTAAGAAGAATTTTTCAAAAATCTTTCTTAGTGCACCCCTACACTATAAGAAGAATCGCCATGCAAAATTTCAGCACTTTAGGTCCAGCGGTTTGGTCTGTGCGTTGTATGTCAGTCAGTCAGTCAGTCAGTTACGGAACTGTTTTATACCAGTATAGTCAATAAGTTCGGGGTCTACCCTCCCCCCTCATGCCCGGTGTGTGGGGGAACCGAAATAACGATGTGGTTTGCAAGTCTGGTTATCTGCGTACGCGTGAGACGTCACATGACGCTTTGCACAACTGCTAAGGCGCACAGCTCACCATTTGGCTGCAGACTGTCAGCCTATGATATCGATGAAGCAAAATGTCCTTTTTGGAGCAACGTTCTAACATTAAATCCTGCTACAAATTAGGAAAAACCACTGCAGAAACGTTACGGTTACTGCAAAAAGCGTATCGAGACGAAGTTATGGGCAGATCGAAAGTTTTCAAATGGTACAGCTTGTTTAAAAATGGGAGAGACGCTGTTGCAGATGATCCGCGAAGTGGGTGGTCAGTGACCACCCCACAAACGGAGGCGACCATCCAACGGGTAGGAGCAGTGGTTGTTTGGTTGGTTGAAGTTTATTGGCGCAAGGTCCAGAAAGGACAAGCTGCGCCAAACACAAGGTAACATCGTCAACAAATGGTATGTATAGGTTCTTCGTCGTCTCCGGGAGGCAATCCGTGGTAAATGTCCACACGTTTGGAAATTCAACATGTGGATGTTGTTGCATGACAAAGTCCCGGCGCACCGATCCCTGATGGCGAAAGAAGCCCTTGCTAAACACGGCACCACAGTTCTGCCACATCCCCCGTATTCCCCAGATCTCGCTCCTTGCGATTTCTACCCGCGATGTTCCCGAAACTGAAAGATCGCATCAAGGGCAAGCGGTTTGCAAATGCCGAAGAAGTGATGGCAACAGCGACAACCGCTTTACGACAGCTCTCACGCAACGGTTTCCAGGACAGTTTCCAGAAGCTGTATCAGCGCTGGCAGAAGTGTATAGTTGCGGAAGGACATTATTTTGAAGGTGATTGTGTTCAAAAGACTCTGTAAGTGTATTCGTTGTTGTAGTAAATAAAGTCCCCGAATTTATTGACTGTACGAGTATATATAGATATTTGTGTGTGTGTGTGTGTGTGTGAGAGAGAGAGAGAGAGAGAGAGAGAGAGAGAGAGAGAGAGACGTACGTTTCTTCACGTCCTTCTTTAAAAAAAATGTTTCCCCAAATTATTCCATAAAATAGCCGTCGAAGGCCGGAATACTTCTTCAAAGTGCAATCGGTCATTACATTGCAGTCAATGGACCGGTAGCGATATCACTTACTCTTAATTCATCCCAATAATGTAGTCATCACGTCTCATGAAAACACACATCGATGAGTCCATAAACACTTCAGAAATATTTATTAACTTCACATAAAACTTTCTCGACTCCATTATTAAACCCTATCTTTTCACTTATTAATTATAACACTTAATTTCGATTAATTAAAATCCCTATTCCGTTCATATCTATCTACTCCCGTTCCACTCAATCTCTTAGTCCGCCAACTGGCGACCTTTGAGAGAGGGGGAGATATTACTGCCAAAAGGGTTTATAATATAACTCTCCTTTTTTATATATACATATATTTATAGTAGAGAATATATTTATATTTAAAGAGACAATATGTAGATCTCTATAAATATCAACATTTGTATACAAAAAAAAAATCTATTTATATTATGTGTAGTATTAATATAAATTACTTATATGGCTATATTTTTCTAGACAAGGCATTCATCAAGATTATTTTATAAAAAATATATAATAATGTTTATTTAAAAAAAATAAACACTAGTTCTCTTTCCATATTTAGTTGGGGAGATGTGTATACATAAGATGTGATGCCGCAGAATTAGTGAATATGAAAAGTAAAATAGAATTACACTGCTTAAAACATTGGCAAACAGATTGCTTACAGCTGGTACATTATCCACTCAAGTACCATCAGGTAAGATTTAGATTATTAAATATTTTTCTTCTGAAAGTTTAGTTCACGAAGAAATCTTTTTCCAGATAAAAAGTATTTTCATAATCTACAAAGATTTGTCTGACCAAACCATGATAACTATACAGAGGCTGTTCGCACATTTTTTAGACGATTTTGGTAAGCGGTAATAAAAAATCGTTTGCTGCAAAAGAAATAATTGCAATTGTACTATGTTTTTAAAAGTCAAAATTATCGTCTGCGGCTTGAAAGTTTTGTTTTTATTCAAAATGGCGTTTTTAACAAAGCAGTGGTTCGAAGGCTACATTTATGCTCTTTACGAAAAGAAATATGCATACTCCGTTATCCAAAAACGATGTGAGAGTCATGGTTTTGTGATATCTAAAGCGTCGATAGGTAATATCGTCAACAAGAAAGGGAAAAAACGTCAAATTGGAGCCTCAAGTGGGACAAAAATTCCAAACAAGTATCCAAGGAAAAAACGGACATCTTCGACTCTTTCAAAGGTACGTTGTTTAATGTTAAAAGAAAATCCCCCTAGTCAAAGGACAGTTGCAAAATCATTAAAATGATCGGTGTCCACTGTAAACAAAATGATAAACGTTGATTTAAATCTTAAGAAAGCGAAAAAAACGCAATGTGCATCGTCTTCTTCCAAATCATATCGCTGAACGCAGGACACGCTGCAGAATTCTATATGAGAAACACTTATCCAAAGAAAAATGGAAAACAATTGTCACAATAGATGAATCATGGGTGTATTTAAATGATTGCAACAAAAAAAGAGCCATTTATTATAATAAAAGGGGAGAAAAAATTTAAGTACATGGTTCAAAGAATCGAAAGAAAGTTTTTCTAAGGGATTCATGATTGTTGCTGGTTTTTCTTATAATGGCAAGTTAAAAATAAAGAGAGTGGAAAAAAATGTGAAGATTAACTACAAATACTATCAGGAGCATATTTTATCGCCAATTTTTCTGAATGAAATACCATCGCTTTACGCACAGTGCCATCAATCTGTGAGACTCCATCAGGTCAAAGCTAGCAGTCACACATCAAAATCCACTGTAAATTTCCTAAAAGAAATGGAACAAAAAACTGGTATCAAGGCCATACCCTTCACTGATATCCCTACTAAATCTCCCGATGTATCACCTATGGATTTTTGTGCTTTCGGACTTTTAAAATCTGCATTATCCAAACGTCGTCCCAAAACCCTTACAGGACTCTGGAAAGCTGTTCAGGAGGAATGGGATAGAATACCTCTTCTGACACTTCAAAAGGCATTATTATCCTGGAAATTGCGGTGTCGAAAGATAGTTCAGAATAAGGATGTCAAATAGAACATTTAAAACACAAGAATTTTATGTAATTTAGTTTTGTGAATACAATATACATCGTCTAAAAAATGTGTGAACAGCCTCTGTAGTTGTATATATTATATGTATTTTGAATGGTTCTCAAGAATTCCCAGTACCATGAGGTATGAAATACTTCTTAATGAATTTCAAACTTGTTAAGAAATAATTACGTAATCAAATCCATATTTTTTTGTAACCCATGAACTGTCCATATTTCTCACCTTTAAGTAAAACACTTAGCTTTTATTGGAAATCAAAATTATAATCTCACCTTTTTCAGAAATACACTCTAATATCATAATCAACACAGCACCAAAAGCATAAGAATTTTTTTCCCAAAATAAAATGTCTTTCAATAAAACATAAGAAATTTGAACCGTTCAACAATCTGAGTGTGCTAAATATTTGAAATTAATATTTTAAAAATATTATTCTTAATTTTCAATACATACATTATAAACATAACAGGTAAAATTACTGATCATACGACATATTATAAATATGGTGCTTGTATTCACTGATTACAATTATAGATTTACAAAAGTTTAATGATTTTTTAATGTGTACTTTTCCCCCCCAGAATGTCGTCATTATAGACCTAGGAAGTTCTTCAACACGCGCTGGCATACTTATGGATCAGCGTAAGTAAAAGAAGAGCTTTTTCTTTTTTTTATCTTGCACACAAATTCCTATTTTTACGCATAGAGACAAAATGTGTATGAAAATATATCAATATTCTTAGTGTCATCCACTTGAAGTTGCATACAAGAAAAATCTGAAAAAGTAAACATACAGCAGAAAAGTAACAAAATTTTCTACGACCGGATTAAAATCTAGATTTTCAGCAATATAACTGAAAACTAACTATGACCAATAAACTTAAATTTGGGTACATATAAATACATTTTTTATGAAGTAAATATACAGAGAAAATAGAGCAATTTCTCTAAGGAAAAAGGCACATGCTTTCTCAAGCTATTTCTTGACAATTTAGCATAATAATGTTTTTTCGGATACTGAACGTAGCTCGAGGTTTTTTTTATTTTTTTATATCTGGAATATCTGCATGTAAAAATTAAACAGAAAGTAATGCTGATAAAAATAATCAAAGAATATGAAATAAGGAGTAGGGGTGGAGTGACTAAATCTGGAGGGTAGCTTCGGCAAGGTCCTAGATAGTATCTAAGCAAAATGTCAAGCAATTATTTACTGCAGTGAAAGAGTTTAGGAATGTATGACAGTCACAGTTTCAATTTTACCCTCATATAGAACAGGCGCGGCCAGCTTGCCTACCGCAGCGATTAACTTGAATGCTCAGCTAAGCGTTTGCGATCGACTAAAACTACATTATTTCATATTTGCAATATGACTTGTGGTGGCCCAGTGGTACAGCGCACTGGTTTTCGGTGCTGAGGATGCTCGGATCGAATCCTGGCGTCGCACCACGAAAAATGCTTCCGTTCGTGTCGTCCCTTCATAGGGGGTAATGCTGTCCGCCTATATGGTGCCCCCACAATAAAATGGGCAGTAAAACTGCGGCGTAGTATAGGCGAATGTTTGACGACAAGTGCCTCCGCATTGAAAAAAAAAAATTGCAATATAACCGACTAAAATATTACAATAAAAGCAATATTTCAGCTTTTATTGCAATATTTTAGTCGTTTAGTATATGTTTAAATATTTTTAGCTTTAAATATTTAAACATATTTAAAGCTGAAAATAAATTTTAGCTTTAAATATGTTTAAATTTATTTGAAAATTTGTCTTTACTGCATCATTATTTTTCATGGCAAAATTTTATTATTACGAGTATTTTAATTCTAATGCAAGAGATTCCGCTTTCTAAATAATAGGTTTCGACTATTTTCTTATTTTAGATCGATATTAACTTTGAAAAAAAAATTTAGTATTCATTTTTTTTAAAATATATATCCTATATCTAACAATTTCACCTACATACTTAGAGTTAGTTGTAATACTGATGTGAATTGTGGTTCCAAATGCCGCATAGACAGTATCATTCCTTATCATTCCTTGGGAATGCTCAAAGTAAGTTCCAAGATATTTTTAATTAAAACCAAAAGTAATGGCGAATCTAGCTGTAGATGAAATACAAAATGAAAATATAAAATCCTAGGATGTATACGATTAACGCCTTTGTTATCCTGTTCTATAGAATCAGGTAAGAGACACCTAAACAGCTCGAAACATTTCAAGAAAAAAAATATTTGAATTTAACACTCTTGATAATGGGTTAAACCTTTAACTGAAAATTTTATTTTTTAAATACTATGAAAAGTATACACTTCACAAAACTCCTCTAATCGCTATCATACTTTTTCCAATAATTAATAATTTCATGACAGCGAAGTAACTAATAAATCTGTGAGTAATAACTGAGAAAAAATGTCTCAATAATCATACATAGATTCAGATATTATGCAAGAGTGGATAATTAAAATTCATATTTTAATTATCATCCTGGTGATTGTTCGCCGAATGATATTTCTTATTGTGGAAATGTATAACAGGGGACATCCATAAAACAGTTTAATGATACTTAATAGGAGAAACTAGATTCACACTTTCAGAAGCCTGTTATTTTACTAAGGAAAATTAAGCTTATGAATTTCAAGTTATACATGGTGAAATTTTTAAGCAAATTGCATGATTAGAAAACGCATTTCTATCTACGGAGGTTAATTTTAAAAAGTTAAATTACCTAAGTGAAATGTCTCAGTAGATATTCTAAAACAGGAGTTTCCAACTGGCGGCCCGCGGTGCCTTTTTTAGCGGCCCGCGAAGACTTCTAGGAAAATAATTTGCAGCATCAATTTAGATATTCTTAGTTAACGAAAAATGTTTTTGTAAAAATCTTTGTTTTCAAATTCTGTTCATTTACAAAAAAGATTGATTTTCCTAGAATTCCATGAAAAGTAGGGTGTCCACTCATGTTCTATTTCACCCCCCCCCCCCACTTCTTATTTAAATACCAACTTCTTATTTGACTTTTTTTGTGTGAGTCCGTGTAATTGAACGAAAGTTGGCCAGTTATAATCAAGGTGGTTGTTGGAGTTTCATCCTCGATTTTTTAAAAATTTCATAGTACATACTATACACAAATCCTCCAAATCCCCCGCCCTCAAGAAAAAAGTCCTGTGTATGGTCCTGATTAAATTGCGGCCCGCCACTAGACAGATGTTTCCGATTGCGGCCCTTGGACACTTGTAAGTTGGAAACCTCTGTTCTAAAAAAAAAAAAAAAAAAAAAAAAAAAAAAAAAAAAAAAAAAAAAAAAAGAATTACATTTCGACAATGTTTTTCTCATGATAATTTAGATAGTTGAACGTTTTAAATTAGGTTAATTCAGATTGGTCGTGACATGCAGTGGTGGTCGACAGTTGTTCGAAACAGTTGTTCGAAATCACAAGTAGCGATCTATTCCAGAGCCAGTCGCTAGTATTTTCAGAGTACGGAAAGAAATCCTAAAAAATGAGCTAGAGACTTAAACGTAATAAAGTTTGATAATTATACTATCTAAAAAATTAGAATTGGCGAAGGTTTAGAAAATTTTAGTTAGAATATAATGGCATGCAATAAGAAATTGCATGTGAAAAAGCAGATCCAAATTAATAAGTAGAAGAAATTGTATTTTTTTTTTCTTTCAGCAACACTACCCAGTCTTTTCTTTCCCACAATGTGTGCCACCGATAGAAGAACGTAAGTATTTTCTTTTATTCAACAGAAATACCACAATACTTCAGATGGAATATATGGTTAAATGTGCGTATTTTGAGAGAGTGTGTAACACTCCAAAGAGGGTCAAAGAAATATGAAACTACTTGTTTAATACTTAGTCGGCCATCTACCTGAACAACGGTAGCTATATTACATGGCGTTAATTTAATAGGAGGTTTGTACACTTGGAGAGGAATTGTCAACAATGGTGTGCGGCATTTAATTTTGCCACGGAAGAGATCGACCCATAACATCCCACTGGCGTTCATTATAATATCCATAAATCTCATAACATCCCACTGGAATTAGATGATGAGCTTCAGGAGGCTAGTCAATGAACTGCATTCTGAATTGAGTCTATTAATCCATATCTGCGTAAGAATAATGAGTCAGCGCCTTTGTGTTTTCGAGGACATCATTTCTATAAGAAAAAAATAAAATAAAACATTGCGGTTAACTGTCAGCTAGCAGTCCTCAACAGAAGTTAACACTCATAGATTGTCCCACGTGCTAAATTTAAGTGATAATTAAACATGGGTCCCACTACACAAACACTCAACCACCTTGCAATGTTGAGACAAAGCAACATGGATGAACAGTATAGGCCAGGGGTGGCCAAACAGCGGCTCTTTTCACTTTTTTGTGGCATATGCTTCAATGGTATTAAATATAACTTTTTTCGGCTTTTGTCTCTTCTAAGTACATAGGCATTTCCGAAAGTCTCTTAACACTGTTTATCTTGGCCACCCCTAGTATAGCCTGATTCCACTAACGCAAAATTCACGCATGACTATTTGCAGAGTGTAGTATTAAAAAAAAGACACGTTAGAATATTATATCTCCTCAACAATATCGTCGAGAGTTGATGCTGGTAATCCCGTAGCAATGAAATCGAATCTACTTTAAATAAGGAAGGGGGGAAGAGTCATAATTCATTAATCACTGAGTGTGTGTCTGTGAGTCTATAACTTAAATACATAAAGCAGCAATAAAAATTTAATTGATGAAAACAAAATCTAATAATTCTTTGCGTAGTTATTTTTAGTTAGAGTGTAAAATGCAAAGTATACTAGTTTAAAATGCTATCGGTCAAAAATTGAGGTTAATGCATCCTCTCTTATTTTCTGAATAAATATTAAACCCCTTCTCCTAAAAGTAAAGAAAGGTGAGAATTCAGTTGCAGACGCAAGGTAAGAGTAAACATTCTCCAAGTTTTAAAGCTCGTAAAGCAAACACAATAAATATGTTGGCGAAGCACTAAAAGGATTTGGTTCACAAACGATACATTAGTAACTAATGCATATAAAAATGATTAAAATCGAGAATATAACGTACGTAGAAAAAAAGTGGATTATAAAAGCTTATATTATCCTTAAATTTAATTTGGTTTTACTAAAGGACACTCTCGCGACGAAATTTTGGTTTACTTTAATGAATCGACATTGTAGAAAACAACGCTTAGCAAGATATCGGATGGTCACCTGGAATAGAAAACAATTTAATTGATGAAAATTTTATTGATTGCTATCTTGCATTGAAAGACACCGTTATCTGAGGGAAAATTAACCTTTGCACGCTTCTTTTGACAACATATAAATACACAGACCACTTCCAATCAGAAACGCCGCCTTGGTAATACCCCTCGTTAAATATGATTAACACTTTTCGTATCAAAAACACAAGCAGGAAATAGTTAATTTTTAATTAACACCTCGTCAAACATAAAAGTAATAATAGCTTACCCATACCCACAATATATATATATATATATATATATATATATATATATATATATATATATATATATATGTATGTATATATATATATATATATTTTACGAAAAATTAAATACTTTTTTTACCAAGTCTATTTAAAACCAACAATTCCAGGGATTTCCTTTTCTGAATATAATTTAGTTAAACAAAAGTAAACATGAAAACCGAGTATTATTCTCTTCATTTAAACACGTGCACTCTGACATCTCCTAATCACTCTGCTTTGTTCTCAGATTTCTGAATTATCTTCCAGGAAATTTTGACTTTTAGAATGAGTGTCAAAATTTACGAAGCTTAGCGATGTAAATTTTTCAATGTACAGGGTGATATTCTTTAAACAGACACTACTCAAAGCCATCTGTAGCGCGATCTAGCAGCCAGAATTCCACCAAAATTGATAGAGGGACTAAGGACGACATGGGAAAGAGTTTCCGTGAAAAAAAAAATAGTTCCAAAAGTCGCCGATAGGGGACGATATGACTCTGTTGTTGTCGGCGCACCCGAGAATTTGCATAAAGGCAAGTAAAATGCAAATTCATGACTACGTAGTCGATAGCAGCACCAGTATTTTGGGCCATAAAGATCGGTGCGGAATCTGTTGCGCCTTCGCTTTACAGAAGAAAGGGTCATCAGTCGTTTTTTTCCACTGGCGTGGCCACCTCGCTTCCCGAACGTAATCCACGTGACATCTTTCTGTGGGGTTATTTAAAGTCTAAGGTGTGTCTTGAACTTGGCGGCCCGGACTATGATGAACATTCCTGGTGACATGCTACGCTTGGCCGTTGAGAACGTTGTGTTCAGGATACAATGTGTCGTCCACCAGGACTGTGGTCACATTGAAGGAGGGAGAAGTGAATTTGCTGCATAAAGTGGTGTTGCAGGGAAATTTCTTTGTTATTCATTTGTCTGCTTACAACTTTTTCGGTATCCATCCCTTATCATTATAGCCCGAAATACTGGCGCTGCTGACGACTACATAGTCGTGAATGTGCATTTTGATGTTTTACTTGCCTTTTATGGCAATTCTCGGGTGCGCCAACAACAAAAGCGCCATATCTCCCCCTATCGGCGACTTTTGGAACCATTATTTTTTTTCCCGGAAACTCTTTCCCATGTCGTCCTTAGCCCCTCTATCAATTTTGGGGGAATTCCGGCTGATAGATCGCGCTACAGATGGCTCTGAGTAGTGTCAGTTTAAAAAAATCACTCTGTATATCAATAGAGAAAATTAAAACTATCAGCGGTCGGATATAAGAAACCCAGATATTTTAAACTTTAAAATCAACGAGCCTATTTATAAATAAAGAAATACCGGAAAGAGACCACCTCGTAAAATTACGTAAAGCAAGAATTATTGTGAATAAAAACACTTCAGATTTTAACTATCTAGAATCAATTGCAATCAACGCAACATCTAAACATATTTAATTTATGCATACAACGTGTCTAACAAATAGAAAATAATCTTAAGAGATTTTTTAAAAGGACAAAATCTAACATAAGAAAGGTCATACGCAGGTCAAGGGCTTCATTAAATAACAAGTTAAGTGGCTGACAACATTTGAAATTTACATTATCAAAAGACTTTTATAATTCAAACAACGATATCTTAAGTCCCTAGTTTAAGAATTGTGTTGAGGCATACAGATTTTTCTTCCTAACTGCATCATATAAATTACTCGATAAAAAGAAAAATTAATTTTCTGAATCCCATAATGTAGCGTTTTTGAAATCTACTTGTTTATATAAATTGTAAATTTGCGAAAACTACTCTGAACTCATTCATAAACAAAATACCACATTGACAGAACAATAGAGAGGACTTCAGTTAACTTCATTTCAAAATAATGCACGGGCATTTTTTTTCTTTAAATGCTCTTCCTACTTTACATTATTTACTTTTTATAGCAAATAATGGAAAGAAACTTCCGAAGGGAAATCCAATAAAAGTTTCTTGGTTGCATAGGACTAAAAAGATAATAGGTTTAAAAAACCCAAATTGTTTTGAAAGGGAAGAAAGGAAAGCTTCAGTAAGAAATATTTCCTTTATTTTTACACTTTGAGGCAGAGAATTCAAACACTGGCATTAAAAGTACGATGTTTCAACTAGAAATAAAATATTTTTTAAAAATACAATCACTGTTTAATAGGATACCAACGAAAGATATTTGTACAAAATATAAACAAAAAACTTTTATTTCTGTCAGTGGCACTTGCATTTATGGAATGGAGGCACTTCAGCCTGAAGTGAGACAACATTCTAACCTATCATTCCCAGTACGACCAACCAACAAAATAACAAAGGTGAGGTATTGTAATAATTTGCTAAATATTTAAAATCGTTGAAATATTGGATATAAAATTACATGTTTGCCTTTTGCAGCACACAATAGATATCGATTCGTTGGAAGGACTATTCAAGAAGGTATTTGACAACCTGAAAGTTGATCCAACTGAATATACAGTAAGTAACGCTGCTTTTTTCACCCTTAAAATTCAAAGGCTACTGTTCGCGAGTTATTTCAGATGTAAAGCACAATAATGCAATGTTAGATTATTTTTCCCCCTGATATCTTAGCAGAATCTACACAAATTCAACATAATTCTGCACAAAGCATTCTTTTAAATATAAGGTTACTAATGAAATATTTATGTTTCTTAAGGTTCAAGTGTGCTTGCCCAGAAACTTGAGCATAAGTGCACAAACTGCACTACTGAAGTTACTTTTGGAAGGCTTAAAAGTCAAAGCCGTAAGCTTGACGAACCAAGCTCTTCTCACGCTGTATGCTCATGACGTCAGCACAGCAGTTGTAGTAGATATAGGCGATAGAACTGATGTCCTACCAGTCGTTGATGGTAAGTACATATTGGAAAAAGAAATGAACATGTAAGCATGAAAAATTTAGTTGCAATGCAATATTTTAAAGGAACTCTATTTTTCTTCTCGTACCAAATACAATCCTATATCCTTCAACCTACATGAACCAGCCCGAAGTAGCGTAGTAGAAGCGCGTCGGTTTTTGGTACTGAGGGCCCTCAGATCGAATCCAGACAAGCGCCATTAAATACCTTTGTGTCTAGGCCGGATATGGGCACGTTAAATCCGTAGACTGGAAAGTCCTTCTTTGAGGCCAGTGGGTGGGTAAGGTACGATCCCCCCAGATGTCACCTCTGGGAGGTGCTCGGTCAAAATTAAGGTAGCATCTAACTAAGTCGGACTCCGACCCTTACGATGCCATTATAAACCGGAGACGCACCCCTCAGCCCGCAAGCCTATATGGACCTGGTCTGGAATACTTCCGGCCATTAGAAACAACTAAGGCAACTAGTGGTGGCAGTAGAAACAACAACCACCATATGAACCAAATTCTGAAAAGTAATTTTCGGAGGCTCTGCTGTAAATATAGGCTATCATAAAACATGCCCATTCAAACTCATCCCTTCCTCACATTTGGTGGTCACCACATCAAATCTCAACATCCCTTTAAGTTGTTTTCGGACAACCTAATTACACATTTCTGGTATCCCCCCCCCCCAGATGACTTTGTTTCTGATGATCAACTATAAGTCGCTTGAACGCCAATACAGTTACAGGTTTACTCCTACAAAGGGAAAACAGAAATATTGTATATCGCAAAGCAGACCAAACAAGAAGTGAAGGGTGAGGGGTAGAGGCGAGAATAACTAGTCCAGCGGTATCTAAACTGCCCAAGCAAGATTCTTATACATTGCCCTTTATTATTTCTATCGGCCCAGCAAGAACCTCCCCCAGAGAGCATTGGTTCTCCATTGTCACACAGCATTAGAATAATAAACATCCACGTCGCACTCGTACACTTATTATATATATATATATACAGTCGAAGCCCGTTATAACGAACTTCAAGGGACCAAAGGTTTTGTTTGCTTTATCCGGTGGTTCGCTATATCTGAACCGTAAAGAAAAATGCTAGAGGTCACAAAATGTTTAACTTATTAGTTGCAATGGGTATTCAATAATAATTTATTAAAAAATGATAAAATATATTAAAAATGATAATGAATTAAATATACTAAAATCGATTACATTAAACTGACACAATACTAATTAAATTACGTATAATAGGAAAACGACGGGACCAAAATTCTCATTCGGTATATACCGGGTTCGACTGTATATATATTCCCCACAGTTTTTGTAAGCCATCCACTGGTTACTTATTGTCATACCATTCCGTTCCGGTCATTTACGACAGTCGGAAGCAACTATTATGATTTTCTTCCAAGGCCAAGACTCAAATCTCAGATCTTCACTTCTCAAGACGAGTGCTATACCTAAACTCGGCGATGCCAAGGATTCTTGTTTTCGATACCGTTCCTCAAATTTTTTTTAAATTAATAATTGTATTGTAAAAAGAAAAGCGTGAAAATTTTGTGCTTGAAGAGTAATATCGTATCAAGATGCAAGACAACAATCAACAAACATAAATAAACGTTCTTTAAAATCATTTAAATTAATACAAAACTACGAAACATTTTCCCCTATCTAAGCACCAGTTTAAGAACGGGAACTTTTTATTTTCTTTTTAGGCTTCATAGTGGAAAATGGAGTAACAAGGTTGCCCCATGGAGGTCAAAGACTAATTCACCACATGAAACACGGTTTGGCGGAAAAACGAATAACGTATGAATTTTAAACTGCAGTTTCATAAGTAAAAGTGTGAATATATATATAGTCTGATAATTAATTTAGATTTTTTTTCCCATTTCAGCCTGTCAACTGACATCGATTCTTTTGTCGTACAATACATCATTGAGAACTTAGCATATGTCGCTGAAGATTATGACAATGAAATACAAATATCATCACGATATCCAGATATTGTTAAGAAAACTGTTACACTTCAACCAGCATCATCAGAAAAAAAATCTTGCAAGTAAGAGCACAATTTAGGTGCAGAAATTAATTAATATTTTAAACAAATAAGGAACCCGGAGGAAAGATTATCTTACCAGATCTCTGGACGGGCCCCGATACTGAAGCTACACCGACATCCATACATATCACTCATGGTCATCGAGAATTACCTCCACTAAACTAATTTCAATGTTGCTATTATGCAGTTACGCTAACAATTATTCACTGTTTTATGGCCATTAAGCACTTCTGAATATAGCTGTAAATGCATAGAAAGCAATACTCAAAAGTCATAGTTCATAAATACCCGTTTTAAAAGCACCTCCAGTGAACTAACAATATTTGAACCTCCGCACTTAACTCATTAAACACGGAATTCACAATTATAAACGGAACTATTGCGGTTTACTAGTGATTCTTTCAAACAAGACGCAAATATTCATAAAACCAACAGATATTACCTAAGAAACCAAGTTTAAAATACTTAGTTAACAATTATCTAGGGGAAAAATGGACATTCGTATTTAATTTCTCATTAATAAAGTAATACTACACGCGAGCAATCAACATTAGAGGGATATGCAGGTCACATGCTTCTATATTTTTCTATTTCTCAAGCAAACTTTAACGAATGAAACGTATTTTAATTTAAATAATATTTTCGGAGAATGTTGTAAAACTCAGTGGCGCAGAGAAGGGGATATTTCGGGTATAAATCTACAAACGCCATTGGTAAAACTTAATTAAAAAAATAAGTTTAAGAAATTTTTGAATTCTTTATATGCCAACGAAAATATATTTTTTTATATTGTGTATTTAGGTTATATGTACAGGTGTTATAAACGTTGGTGTTTCATTAGAAAAAAATAATAATAATTCATGATTAGTTAAGAGCTTTTCAAGACGCTAATATAGTTTTTGAAAACTCTAAATAAATAAAAAAAATTAAAATAATTTAGATGCTGAAGGTAGTTTCCACCGAACAGCCACTTTAAACCTTTTTTTAACAAACTCCACTAAAACAATTTAATTACAATCTGTCATAAAAAACTTAATTACTAATTTCATAAGTGAAACGTAAATATATTTATAAATAAAATCCCAAGCTGATGACGCTATGTACCGGTAGGGTTGCGCAATGGTTTGATCCACGGGCATCCTCAGGATGCCTCCACCGCCAGGTTGTGAGTTCGATTCCTACTTGTCTGAAGACAAGGCTGAGATTAAGGAGTTACGTTGGTACACCTATATGGTATAAACAGGAAAACGAACGTAAATAAAGCACAAATAGCAATAAGGTGTAATTTTGCGTACGGCCGTTTCGAAGCTGCAAAGGAGCTTCTTCATCAGTGCAAAGAACTTAGTGGCAGCTCAAAAAGCCGAAAACTTAAGTTTTCGACTTTTGAAGAAGCTCCTTTGCAGCTTCGAAACGGCCGTATGCAAAATTGCACCTTATTGCTATTTGTGCTTTATTTACGTTGGTTTTCCTGTTTATTCCTCGAGCACAAAGGTTCTGTCTTTTCTTTTCAACACATATATGGTGCTCCCATCATGAAGAAGCCAACACATTCGTGGTGTGGATGGACGAATGTAGTAATCAACATAGTGCCACGTTAGAAACAAATTGTTAAGGCTGTTTTGAAATTCGTATCTATAATGACTATAAATCAGTTGCTATAATATCATGGATATTGTAGCGAATAGCTAGAAGGTTCAGCAACGCTAACGACAGTTTTTAAATCGCACTTCCTCCCATAGGGGTGTTTTTCCACAAATATGTCAGAATTTTTTTTTTAATCGATTCATTTTTATATTGTGAAAAATGTGTAATAAAATTTTCCATACGGGCGAAAATTCTTTTGAATAATTCGACACCCTTTTTAGAATTACTGTTGATCGGAAATCAAGGTATTCAACTTATATATTGCGTTTACCATAGATATGCTTATCAATTTAACTCATTTTTATGACACAATTTGGCAATTCAATAACTGAAGAATTTTATTAGCTATACTAAATCAAAACCTAATAATTTTATAGATCAAATCAAAATTTTGGTGTCTTTTTCAGAAGCATAGCACTCGAGGAAGCTCGTTTTAAAATTACAGAAGGACTGTTTAATCCAGATCTGTGGGGACTGGACAGCCCTGGAATACACCATTTGGTCCAGAAAGCCATTCAAGCTACAAGTGTTGATGTTCGGAAAAGAATTGCAGAAAATATATATGTCAGTGGAGGTGTAACCATGTTACCGGGCTTTGTTGAAAGACTAAGTAAAGAAGTCGCAAAACTAAGCAAAACAAAAATTGTGCCCAAGGTAAGCTACAAAAAGGTTTATTGTCATCAGTCATAATATACAGAGGCTGTTCACACATTTTTTAGACGATGTATATTGTATTCACAAAACTAAATTACATAAAATTCTTGTGTTTTAAATGTTCTATTTGACATCCCTTATTCTGAACTATCTTTCGACACCGCAATTTCCAGGATAATAATGCCTTTTGAAGTGTCAGAAGACGTATCTATCCCATTCCTCCTGGAAAGCTTTCCAGAGTCCTGTAAGGGTTTGGGGTCGACGTTTGGATAATGCAGATTTTAGAAGTCCGAAAGCACAAAAATCCATAGGTGATACATCGGGAGATTTAGTAGGGATATCAGTGAAGGGTATGGCCTTGATACCAGTTTTATGTTCCATTTCTTTTAGGAAATTTACAGTGGATTTTGATGTGTGACTGCTAGCTTTGTCCTGATGGAGTCTCACAGATTGATGGCACTGTGGGTAAAGCGATGGTATTTAATTCAGAAAAATTGGCGATAAAATATGTTCCTGATAGTATTTGGAGTTAATCTTCACATTTTTTTCCACTCTCTTTATTTTTAACTTGCCATTATAAGAAAAACCAGCAATAATCATGAATCCCTTAGAAAAACTTTCTTTCGATTCTTTGAACCATGTATTTAAATTTTTTCTCCCCTTTTATGATAATAAATGGCTCTTTTTTTGTTGCAATCATTTAAATACACCCATGATTCATCTATTGTGACAATTGTTTTCCATTTTTCTTTGGATAAGTGTTTCTCATATAGAATTCTGCAGCGTGTCCTGCGTTCAGCGATATGATTTGGAAGAAGACTATGCACATTGCGTTTTTTCGCTTTCTTAAGATTTAAATCAACGTTTATCATTTTGTTTACAGTGGACACCGAGCATTTTAATGATTTTGCAACTGTCCTTTGACTAGGGGGATTTTCTTTTAACATTAAACACCGTACCTTTGCAATAGTCGAAGATGTCCGTTTTTTCCTTGGATACTTGTTTGGAATTTTTGTCCCACTTGAGGCTCCAATTTGACGTTTTTTTCCTTTCTTGTTGACGATATTACCTATCGATGCTTTAGATATCACAAAACCATGACTCTCACATCGTTTTTGGATAACGGAGTATGCATATTTCTTTTCGTAAAGAGCATAAATGTAGCCTTCGAACCACTGCTTTGTTTAAAAACGCCATTTGAATAAAAACAAAACTTTCAAGCCGCAGACGATAATTTTGACTTTTAAAAACATAGTACAATTGCAATTATTTCTTTTGCAGCAAACGATTTTTTATTACCGCTTACCAAAATCGTCTAAAAAATGTGCGAACAGCCTCTGTGTAATGTAAAAATAACAATTATCAATTTGAAGAAAAGTCATTTTTATCAATATATATAAATCGGAATAAATTTTAGATAATAAAATAAGAATAAGAACTAGCCAAGAATGAAATCCACTAACTCTTCATTAGGCCTTCATTAATACATGTATACTTAAACAACATATTAACATAACATATGTATACTGTGGGATCCTCGTTGCACCTTTTCCATCTGGGGTTCACGGGGACGAAATTAAAATAGCTTTTTGGGGACAAGGGTCTCTCTCTCTCATTTTATGTTCACGACAGTTCACAAAGAAATTCACACAAAAGATTAACAATCAGAACAGCAAGTTTACAGCTATATCACTGTGATGATGTAGTGGCACGCCACGATTGTCACATCGCAGATCTAAAATAAAAACCCACATTTAATTTACCTTGAGTCCAACATCATTTAAGACTAAATTTATCATCATTTCTTATGGAGTGTTGCCCCGATGGCAACAACACAGTATCGCTAAAATGTTACATCACAGAAAAGGGGTGAGAAACAGCCATTAAAACACTGTTGCAACATGGCAGTAACGTCAAGCGGCATCACAGTGTGACTTAATGTTACGCGCATGTTTTTGTTAGGTCAAAATGCTGTACTGAAGTAAATGTTGGTAATGCATGACTTAAAAGTTCGGAATCATTAGTCATATCACTAATGTTCTTTGGAAGTAGAATTTATAATTTAAAATAAACAGAAGAAGGGGGTAATAGTGAAAGATTCAATAATATCAAACACATGACTATTTTTAATAGCATATTTGAGATTTTACGTAAGAATTAGAGCTAGAGTTCACCATACATGTGAGCATAATGTAACATAATTAAATGCTATTTTTTGTTTAGAATTAAGCATGAATAAAATCTGCACTGCATGTAAAATGGATAAATTAAAAATTAACTGATGAATTACGATTTTTTTTTCTAGGTATTTGCATCAAACTACAGATACCATTGCACATACATTGGAGCTTGCAAATTCGCAAAAATGGACGTATTCCCACAAGTCTGCATCAGCTTAAAAGAATACACTGAAAACAGTGCGTCAGCTTTAAAGAAGTGCGCTTTGTACTTTTAATTCGCAGAATGTGGAAAAGCTGACAAAATCGGTTGAACAATGTAGTACTAATGGTGAATGCACTGACAACTGAAACAGATTGCGGCTTGCAAAAGAGATAAGTTGGTCATATTTTGATAGAGAATTAGTCATCAAAAATATATTACAACTATTTTTTTTATAAAAAAATAATTGAAAGACAAGTGCTATAGTATTAAACATTTGAGTACTTTCATAAACTCCTATAAGAGCCTTTTCATGCCTTATCACTTTTATCAGCTGCTTTATATAAAGAATCTCTTGTGTGTGAAGAGAGACATTTTCTGACATACGAAAGTTTAAACGGAGTATTAGGAATAAAGAAGTAATTATCACTCGTAGAAATATTAATTTTTTAAATCTTATTTCTCATTAAGAGAGTAGCTATTAATCCTATAAAAATGTCGAATATATATATATATATATATATATATATATATATATATATATATATATATATATCAGCATTGCTCCCATATTTTATCAAACAGTCCACATACTTTTCTCATCCAAGAAACTTAACCACTAGCTACAGCATAGAACAAAGCGTTGTGGTAAATTAAAAGACTTTTAGAGGACTTTTAAACAGAAGTTTTCATTTATTACATCAACTTAGAGAACAAGATTGTTGTAATTCATTTTTACAAGAAATCATGCTTTATGTAACAAGCATACAAGATTATGTATTTTTGAAATGTAAATAACAAGGGAAAAACTTCTCTGCTGCAATAAAATGGAATATTCCACTCCTTTCAAGTATCATCACTGACATTCACACTACGTCAGTTAGAAGGTACAATTTAAATGAAATATTTTAATCAACGAAAGCAAGAAATAACTTTTTAGAACATCTACTTTACTTTTTTTTTAAATATAACTGTTAAATAAGTGTCATAGAGATATATATAAACCATTGATTCTCAATAACATTACATTTGAAAAATAAAAGTGGGAATTCCTTACTTACACTCAGAAATTTTTAAATCTATGCATTAAAATTTCTCACTTTGTAGAAATTGGCAGTCAGGAATGCCATAATTAGACAACTTTTAGCAGTGCATAAGCTTCCCTGCACTATGTATGATAAAAGAAATTATTTCTGTGAGCAAACCTAATCAAGCCTTTTATTCAAGCTTGTAATAAATTACATTACCAGTATTTTTTATTTATTTACTTACAACTATTAATAAAATCAGGCAATTAATCTGAATTTTTCTGTTAATCTGAAGCCTATTTTTTCTGAAGTCTCCTTTTTGAAAGCCAATATAAGATAATAATGGAATCTGAAGTACAGTTTCAAAGATTTAAAATCCTTTCATTCACAACATCACAAAATATTATTTAATTGGTTCTTATTTCCACATCCCATCTGATAATTTAAAATAAAAAAGCGATCTCTTAGTGATTGATACAAATATATAGCCAAGTGCTTAAGCTTGTAAGCAGGGATACTGTAATCAAATATTCAGTCATAAATTACATTGCCAGTTTTATGATTTATTTACTCATAATTAATAATAAAATCAGGCAACTAATCCTTAATTTTTCTGTTAACCTGAAGCCTATTTTTCTGAAGTCTCCTTTTTGACAGTCAATAAAAAATAATAATGGAATCTGAAGTAGAGTTTCAAAGATTCAAAATCCTTTCATTCGCAACATCAGAAAATAATATTGTATTGGTTCTTATTTCCATATCCCATCTAATAATTTAAAACAAGAAAGCAATCTCTTCAATCAGTATTGAATAGATATGTAGCTAAGTGCTTAAGCTTGTAAGCAGGGATACTGTAGTCAAATATTTGGCTCTTTCTAACATTTGCTTAGGAAAAAAATATTCACCCACAATTTACACAGAAGTAGTTAACCCTGGGTTATGAATAATGGTCTTTATATTTTACTCTCCGTAATAATTTGACATTTTGTCTAATTTGATGAATTAAAACACTATGTATATATATAATAATCCAAATAAATAGTTCCGTTCAAAAGACTGCTAAATAAAAGGAATAAAACAAAACTACTGATCTCAGTTCAAGCACACACATCACTGGTTGACCAAGGAAATAAAGTACAGATGAATTATTAGCCATTAGACTTAAGGTTATTGATGAGCAACAGCATTAGACTAATTCTACAATACATTTATAAGTTGATAAATAGATGTATTTACTTTATAGATTTTTCAGTTTTCCTTTTTAATATCAGAAGATCTTGTGTAATATTAAAAAATAAATGGCTGGTTACTCAGTGTTAAGGCTGCTATGTACTAACCCCATTGGATTCACTCACCTCAATGTTAACCTATGGAGAAAATTTGTCCACGGATTGCCGACTTGGATTAAAAGATTTTAAAAAAAATTGTACTCAGACATAGAGAAAGAAATTTTCCATTTGTGTACATTTTTCGTTTTTTTAAAAAATGCAATTAATATTTTAAAATTTAAATTATTCAGGGAAAATCAGGTATATAGTGTGTTTTAAACGCTCATAAATTCCTTCGGTGGACGAAATTTATAAAATGAATCCTGTAGGGCTTTCAGAAAAGTTCAGGCTATCTGACAATACCAAGTTTATTTGATTATCAGCATTTATGTGCCAGTAAATAGTTGACAAAAATATGTTTTAAATAAACAATTTGGGGGCAGTGCTTAACCCCCCTATAGAGAGAGAGCCATTACAATCCCTCAAAATGTCAATCCTAAGGGGCGTGGAATTCTTGAACTGTCAACTGGACTCCTCCCACCACAAGAGTCTGCAAGAAGAGGAAATGAGAAATACAATTTTTTTCTTAGTACATAGCAGCCTTAAGTGTATGTAGAATTAAATATCAACTCATCTTGATATGCAACTTCAGCTACAGTCTTTATAAAAATAATAAAATCATATGGAAGAATTTCTTAAATGAACGATATTATTCAATAAGTCAGTAGACAATAAAAGTAAGAAAAAAAATTGCATATAGAATAGAAAACAATAGAGAAAAAAGACTTCAATTAGAATCATTGATTTAAAGATAATAAAATTTTATGTCTGTTTTCTATCAAGAGTTATTTCTACTGAACAGCTAAATATCACTCAATTTGTACCGAATCATAAAGAAAATATGTTAAAATAACTATAAATATTTCTAAAATGCTTGATTTGAACATTTAGTATTTTTAACTTTAAAAAGCTTATAAATCATGAGTTTATAAGTAAATTTCATAAAGAATGAGCCTCGATGATTTCAACCAAACATGTAACTTCTAGCAAACTATTTGTCAAACAATCAGCAGTACTGTTTCATAATCAAACTACACAAACACAATACTGACTATTAAATATAGTTGACAGACACAGATCAGAAACAGATATCAGTTTTGTTTAGATTTAATAACATTGAGTAATAGGTGATACTAAAAGCTGAAGGTACAAGACATTTACTAAACAAAGAGAAAACACCATAAAACTGTGTCAAAAGCCAAAACAGTGATTACAAGAGCAAATAATTTATAATTGACCATTTTCATCCTTTGTAGTTATAAATATTTTACATTAATTATAAGAGCTATAAAATATCTACAATAAATAATGAAGAAAAATGTTTAAAATATATATATATATATAGATACGAGTACAGTTTCTGAAATAAATAAAAAACTCAGTTTATCAGAAAGAAGATAATCCATAACAGCAATCGACCATACCAATATACATATGATAAAATTAAAGACCATAAAATTCAAAATAGTCTTGAATGCACTTCTTTTTTCCTCATGTGTTAAACGACAATAAATTAGATTCAGTCCTACATTGAAATTATTTTTAGAAGAAATCTTGAATATCATATCATCTGTACTCAAACAAAAGGTAAATAGGTAGAATAATTTAACGAAAGATCAAAAGTAACAGCAATATAATTGCTTGCTGCTATATAAGCCTGTATTTCTAAATGCAAATTCTACAAGAGATTTTAACCTACTTGTAAGTACTCCATTTGATACTATGTTAAAAACAATATTTTAATGCATTTTTGAGTGATACCCACACATGCTGTGTTCAGACATACTTGATATAATGAGCAATAATACAGAAGAAAACAGTTTGAGTTTCTTAGTATAATACAGATGAACTTGGACTATAACACAAAAAAAAAAAGGTAACATTTCATTTTCAGTCAAAAATCTATTTATAAAGAATATAGAATCTATTTAAGTACATAATATTAACATATATTCATTTATAAAAAATGACTAACAAATTAACACTGTTCATTATCAAAATTAATTGAAAAACATTAAATAATAACAAAAAGATTAGCTTCTAAGAAAATAAATCACAAAATATTAAAAAATGGGGGTTCCTTTCTTTTGAGGAAAAAATAACTGACTGATTCAAATCCACATTTTGAAAACAAACTACCAAGGCTTTGTAGCTATTATCAGTAAATATTTTTTCATACTTTAGGAATTTCACAACAGACGATCTGAAATGTTACTATACTGTCATCTATGCTTCAACAACTTTGATGTTAATGTTCCTCATATATTTTCTGCCAGAATTAAGTTTAGAGTCCAAGTAAGTCCATGTATTACAGAAATTTAAGCATAAGAAACTTCTCGGTTTAATTCTGTCTGTCATTATGCATCATTATCAAGTTGAAACCCCAATGATGGGTAACAAAACAAACACACACACACACAAAAAATAAAATAAAATAAATAATTTTTTTTTTTTTAAATGCTGCAAGTTGATTTAATAGTTACTGATATTTGATATGAGTAGGTTTTTTTTCTCCATAATGATCAATTTTTGTTTTTAAATAATTTATATAACATAATAGGAATAATTAATGAATATCAAAATATCTGAATTTGATCATTTATCTTAGTGAAATTCAGGAGTATTTCTTTGTTCCTACATCACTTAAGTTTTTACTATATCTTGCTGAATGTAATTAAAATTTTGGTTAAAAAAAACTATTTAAAGACAAATATTTCAGGTAGTCTCTTCTAACGAAACTACCATGGGTTATTAACGTAAGATTAATTATCATTGCTTAACTCTTTTTTTTTTCTAATACACATTTTGGTACTTTTCTGTTTAACTGTTTACTGCTACTGGGTTTGGCATGCTGCTAAAATTATAACTTGCTACGCAGGACAGACACATTTTTTATTCCCAGAGGACCATTATTGAGGAATGTAATCCTACGTTAAAAGAGAACTAGACAATTAATTTTTTTTTTCTTTCTGAAGATTAAAATTGTGTAGCACATATTATCTACAAACAATAGTGACATTGGCATAAGCCTTTTTTTCTTTCTTCCAGGAGTTTTAGCTTTTGAAGATACTGCTTCTTTCAAAAATTTATCAAAATACTGATAACTCATTCATGTTATGAAATACATTATCAAATTTTCTATGGAACAATATAAGACTGTCTACTATAAATTCTAATTTCATGCTTGCTTCATCAGAACTTATTATTAAATATGACACTAATTTCTTGCTTTGAAAAAAACCTTATATATAACACATAATAGAACTGAAGAGGAACAGTCATTGTTATTCTTCATAATTGTAGTAAAAATAGTGTACATTAATTATGACTGCAGATGATATATTCTTTATAATTGCAGTTAACGAAGCAGGACATAGTGATGTTTTAGCAAGCAAAATATTCCTCTCTCCTGGTCAGAAGAAACTTTAAATTTTTAAGACTTAAGTCCTAGCTTTACTTACATCCTAGTTTACCTAGGACTAAAATTTAAAGTTTACCTAGGGTTTACGTCCTAGCTAAACTTTAAATTTTTAAAATCTAGTCAATATCATTATATTTAAGAGAATTACTTAAAAAAATATTGTATCTATGAAAAAAGAAAGTTAAATCTGTATGGGTTTAAATTCCCTTACATGTTGCTTAAGTTAAAAGAGTGTTAACTATTTAGAAGCTAGAGTAACAGAAGAATAGTTAACAGCAAATGAGAAAAACTATAAGTATAATGAATAGTAAAAAAATCTATACTCTTTAGTTATACACCTAAACAGGCATTACTAGAATTTATAGAGGGAATCTTGCAGAACATTTTACAAAATCATTCAGATAAAATAATAAAAAAATTAATGAATCTAGAATTCATTATTATATTTCTATAATCATATTTATCATATTTATACTATAAATATGATAAATATTAATCATATTTATAGCTTATCATATTTATACTACAAGAAGTTATTTTAACTATATTTACCAAGTATAAAAGAAATTTTTTTCTATTTTGTTATACATATCAAGAAGAAAATGTTTGTAGATTCAGCATTTTAAGTTTTTTCTCCAAGTAATCTAGTTAAAAAATTCATGATTTTGAAGTGTTAGAAGCAACAAATTCAAAGTCCACTCAAAGATACAACATGTCTTAATGGATCAGAAAATTTAATGAAATTTTAAAAAAAGTGTATTTAAAAAATTCAAACAGTGGGAATAGGGAAAGAGTAGTGCAAGAATAAACTGGCACAAGAAACCTGTAATAAACAATATCTTAGATTTTTAAAGACATCACATCTCTACTTAGAACATCTTAAATTATGGTGGCCTGCGTTACATGTGGCATTTAAATAATCCTATCCTACAGAGCAGCAGATCTCAAAATTTCTAACCCCATAGCCTCCCCCCCCCCCCCAAAAAAAAAAAAAAAGAAGGAAAAAAAAAGTAAGAAAAATAAAATGAACACTTGAGCAGTAATAATAAATAATAGCAGTAATATGCTCAATGGGCAGTTATAATAATTAACTGCACAAGAAACTAGTTAAAACTATTAAGCTGACTTGATAGTGATGAGTGTGACCCTCACAACCTGGGGGTCGTGGTCCCCAGGTTGAGAAACACTACTACAGAGTAAACTAATCTATGTAAAAAGATATGTATAAATAGCCTAATTTTATACAAACACTTCAAGTTCATAACTTGTAATTCAAATTGGGTTAAAGTAAAAATATGATTATAAAATCAATCAAATATTGACAATGTGATCCCGTAAATGAAGAGACAGATATTATACATTAAGAATTAGAATAGAATAGAGAATAAGAGTATGGACCATCACTTACACGGAACTTTTGGAAACACAAACAGGAATAGATGACTGAATAATCACAATCAAGTGAAAAGAATGGCTACATATGTTTCGCTCTAATTAATGGATTATCGTCAGGCCGAGAGACATTGATGCGATAGTCACTATGAATAATTCACAAAAGCGAGTATCATTGAATCCCTGATATATCAAAGAATACCAACGATTCAATGATCCTTGCAACATTTATGAATTGCTCTCAGTGACAATCCCACCAATGCACCACGGCTTGATCTATTAATTAGATAAAAAATATGCCGCCATCCATTTTATTTGATTGTGGTTATTAAGAAGTCTGTTTCTGTTACGAAAGAGATATTTGAATTGAACCACGATTTACTTCAAGAGAAAATAAAATGTATAAATCGTAATAAGATTTCCTGTAAATCAGAAATACGATAAAACCTAGAAGTAGAAAATCTTATGTTTTGTATATATTTGAATTGAAAATTAAATATAGCGAAAACAATAGATTCATACACTTTGCTTACCAAATATAATCCACACATAAATCCCACAAAAAGCATTTGTTTACAGATTCACAATAATTTTGTCGTTGCCATCAGATGAAACGCAATACAGGAAGCCGAGAGAGTTATTCAACTAAACCGCCACCAATACCTGTCACTAAATTGCTAATGTCTGGTTTCACTTTCAGCTTTGGAGACAAGGACTCTTATTTCTCATGCTAATGTCCAAATGGATATAATTCGATTATTTTTTTAACCTCAAAGCTAATAATTTTTAATTCATGACACTTGATGAAATATATTTCGAACAATATCACCTTAATTTGAAAATTACTTTTTAACCTTGTACCAATTGCGTAATTTTATTTTCGATTTGCTCTTCTTAGATTTGCTTGTTATTTGTGAGCGCATATTTCAAGGACGACAATTTTTTCTAGCGCAATAATAGGATATTTTCTCACCTAATTATACACTCATGGACAAAAAAATTAGCGCATCAAGAAATAATTACGGGATCGTAACGAAACTTGCAATGAAGGCACATGTCGGGGAAATATGCAAATGATTAGAAATGCAGCGTGATTGCGCATTACGTATAGCCGGTAGAGGGCGTTGAACGTCGTACTCTGTGGAGTATAAAACAGGTAACCAAAGCTTGTTTGAGTGTGCTGAATCATTTACAAAGGAAGAGCTGAGATAGACATGCCATTACGCCGTGTTCGAAGACAATATAAGCAGTTGTCGCAGTTTGAGAGGGGGAGAATCGTCGGGATGATGGAAGCTGGGTGGTCAGCTAGGCGAGTAGCTCGTCAATTAGGCCGCTTTGATTGTGTTGTGAGGAGGTGTTGGGACCAGTGGACCCGAGAGATGTCATGTACACGAAGACCAGGCTCAGGACGCCCTCGACAGATCAGTCGTCGAGAAGACCGCCACATCGTAAGAAATGCACGCGTACAACCAACTGCTTCATCGGCCGCCATCCAGGCACAGGTAGCACCTTCACTAGGGGCCTCTGTGTCTTCTCGAACCATACGAAGGCGCCTGGCTGAAGGACAGTTGGTATCGCGGCGCCCATTACGTGTGCTGCCCTTGACGCCCACCCATCGACGCCTCCGTTTGGAGTTTTGCCGCGCACGAGGAAACTGGACTGCAGCAGAATGGAACCAGGTCGTCTTTAGCGATGAATCCAGATTCAATCTCGGCAGTGATGACAATCGTGTTCGTGTGTGGAGAGCCCGTGGTGAACGCTTCAATCCTGCCTTTGCTGTACAGCGACACATCGCTCCCACAGCTGGTGTGATGGTATGGGGTGCCATTGCCTACAATACGCGGTCACCCCTAGTATTGTTCCGTGGCACCATGACAGCCCAGCGGTATGTTCATGAAATCCTGCAACCACATGTGTTGCCACTCATGCAACGGCTCACAGGAGCCATTTTTCAACAAGACAATGCTCGGCCTCATACGGCAAGGGTGTCACAAGACTGTCTCCGCACTGTTACTACCCTTCCTTGGCCTGCCCGATCCCCAGATTTGTCTCCAATCGAGCATATCTGGGATCATTTGGGACGACGAGTTGGGCATCCCACGAGTTTGAACGAACTAGAGGCAAGGTTACAGCAAATATTGGAACGAAATGTCTCAAGACATCATACAGAACTTGTATGACTCAATGCCCGATCGTATCGCATCGTGCATTCGCGCTAGAGGGGATCCAGCGGAGTATTAACTCCTCCGTTCTTTTGCCTTTTCCTCTGAAATAAATTATCCTTTTTCTTTGATTTTCTTATCATTTACTTATATCAAAGTAGTCATTACGTATGTAAAATTTCGTTTCATTTTGACGACTCCTTCTTGGTGCGCTAATTTTTTTGTCCATGAGTGTAATTGCTATATACTAGTAGTGGTAGAATTATTTTCCTGCCTTTCTGTGATGGTGCAAAAAAGAGAACATATAAGAATATTTTAGATTCACGGTGTTCAATAAGTGATTTACATTAATTTTATAATATTTGTATAGAAAATAGTAAAATTACTTTAATTCATATTGCACGTGCATAAACCCAGCAGTTAAGTGGTTATAAAGCTTAACTTTACCATGACTTGAGCTGATGGCTGCGCTGATAGCTTCGGCAATAGTAAATTAGCTGAAGGGTATTTTTACAGTAGGATATTTCTATGGACTGATTAGACTATAGTCCTGCTTTGGACTAAGGGCTCTGCAAAAAATTGAAACTGTCTCGAACAGAATCGAGGAAATACAGAGTATAACCAAACCACTGAACTGGGGGCATTGCGAAGGAGAAGAAAACAGTCCTGCAGATTTGTTAGCGAGAGGTTGCTCCGGCATTGTCAAAGAAATAGTGGCATGGTCTTGAATTTCTCTTGCTGACTGAACATGAATGGCGGAAATGTAAGCTACTCACTTCTAAATCGCAAGATGTTACAGAAGAAAATATAGAATAAATTATTAGAAAGTTCTTTATGGCACTTAGGGATATCGCACACCTCTTGTATCAGAACCAAATGAGTATTGATAATAAACTTCTATTGTATAAGACCCTGCTTCTCCCAGTTCTGATTTATGCTGTCCCGGTTTGGGGCTCAGCAGCTGACACTCATATTCAGAGACTGCAAACTATACAAAATAAGACGCTCCGTGGTATCAGAAAGGCGTCATGGTACCTACGAAACATTCTTATTCATAGTGATCTGGCTATCGAACCTATTCGGCATCATATTAAAGATCTGGCTACGAACTTTTACAATTGGATATACTCAATCAATAACGAAGAACTTTCTACGGCATTGTCAAAGAAATAGTGGCATGGTCTTGAATTTCTCTTGCTGACTGAATATGAATGGCGGAAATGCAAGCTACTCACTTCTAAATCGCAAGATGTTACAGAAGAAAATATAGAATAAATTATTAGAAAGTTCTTTATGGCACGAAGGGATATCGCACACCTCTTGTATTAGAACCAAATGAGTATTGATAATAAACTTCTATTGTATAAGACCCTGCTTCTCCCAGTTCTGATTTATGCTGTCCCGATTTGGGGCTCAGCAGCTGACACTCATATTCAGAGACTGCAAACTATACAAAACAAGACGCTCCGTGGTATCAGAAAGGCGTCATGGTACCTACGAAACACTCTTATTCATAGTGTTGGCTATCGAATCTGGCTATCGAACCTATTCGGCATCATATTAAAGATCTGGCTACGAACTTTTACAATTCGATATACTCAATCAATAACGAAGAACTTGCTAACCTGCCTGATTATGATCCTAGGGAGTGCTTTAGGCGCCCGAAGGCCACTTTGGTTATGAACCCGGCCTTGTTCCTGTTCGTTAATTCCCTATCCTCCTTATCATAATTCAAAATTACAATAGCCCAGCTAATTCTGGTTTCTGACCTGTCATTCTTTATCAATCGTTCGTCTTTCTACCATGCGATTCCCCCTCGGACCAGCTGTTTGCTGGAGAAGGGAATGGATAACCTGTTCCCGGAATTCCAATCCTGTTTGCTTCCTCTTTGAATCGGCTACTCGCACCTTACGGACTTCGGACCTGCCGTCCTTTTGTCCTCTTCCATTAACTTGTTTTTTATCCTAATCTTATTCCAAATTCCTGTCTTCTAGTTTTAAAATTTTTTTATAATCTCTTGTTTCACCCATTGTTTAAATTATCCATTATCTAGTTAGCCATGCTACATTGGCTACTCGTGCTCGTCCTAGTTAATTAGCTGATTTTTCAACTAATTAATTTATTTTTCCTCCCTTAATCATTGTCAACACTATTTGTAACCTTGATACTGAGGATAAGGAGCTCGTGCTCCCTGGTGCCTCTACAGTCTTTTATGTCTATGTCAAGAATAAAAGAAATCAGTCTTCCCTGTCCTTTTATAGAATCTAAAAATTAAAAAGAAATATTGAAATTGACAAATTATAGGTCCATTAGGAAGATTTACCGTGTAACTGTCTGGATACGAAGATTTGTATAAAACATTAGAAGGAACAAGGAACAACATATAATACAATCCAAATTTTTGTAATTGTTTCGTAACTCAATTATTTCCCTTCCAGTGTCGCAAAAATAATTATAAGGTTCTACAGTGAAGGTAAAAAAGTATGAGCCGTTAGACGTACAAAGCGTTTGGGACTCGTCATTTATCTATTACGTCAATGTAAACATTTTCGTCTCAGAGACAAAAATTTCATGCGGATTAAATTCGCCTTAAGTGTAATTATAGAAAAAATATTGCAAAAATGTAATTATACGAGTGAATTGTATTTAACTATGTCAACATTCTGTTTTTAATAAGGCTTACATAACTGTTATGAAGAGGCATATTAAATAATATTTTTGAACGCACCGACTTTCATTTTATTTATAAGGCAAAGGGTTTTTAAAAATTAATTCTATTAGATCTAAAATATTTGAAATTATGTGTTTGTTAAAACTTTAAAGAAACTCTTGTTAAAAGGAGGAATCAATTAGCATACAAAAAAAGATTTCAGTTAAATAAATAAAATAAAAAAACTAAACTAAGCTGAAAAAATTGACAGGAAATTTCCGAATCTTCAAAATCTACTCAAAAATATTAATTTCGCATAGAAAAATCCTATTTTAACTAAGGTTAATTAGCAAAAGTAGTTAAAAAGAACAACTAGTAGAACTGCGGTTTATGATGTTGCAAAATGTCAAAAGGAAAACTATATCGAGCTAAAAATTTAGTTATATGCTACATTGCACTGAGATTAGTAGTAACCAAATCATTTAAGAGATGGCAGCACTACCATTGCTGTTCAGTAATTTCATAGTGACAGTTGTGAAGAGGAATATTCACATTTTTTTTTCTGTTTTTGCTTCGTAGGGGGAAATTATAAAATAAGCAATGAGAACAAAACTTCAAAAATATTTAGGATAAAATTACTCCAAAAGAAGTCGGCAATTGAAAATAATCATTTGGCTTGATACACAAAATGAAATATGGCCTTAACCTGTAAGAACAAAACGATTTTCCAATATTCTCTCAATCACAATTTTTTTTATGCATTTCATTATCAGATTAAAGGTTACTGAAGATAATCAGAATGTAATTTTAACTATGCTTAATTTCTCTAATTTCATTTTTCTGAATTTTTTAAAAATTTTAACTCTTAGTACTCTATTTTCATAGATAAAATATTTTATTATTGATAACAAGTTTGAACTGTCTTCTAAAAGCCAAAATACATCCCTAGTTCCCATTTAAGATACCAGTGTAAGTTGTCATAGGCATGCATAATTATTTATAGTGCGTTTATTATACAGTACCCTTTGTGCTTGTAAAGCTCGCTGGGAAGGTGTATGCAAATAACAGTTGAGTTGGTTGAGAGCACCATGGCCATCTTCTGCTCCACGAGGAATGATAAGACCGGGATTTACTGCTTAAAGCCGATTCCGAATGGCTACAACATCCAGTGGGACTCGAACCCACAGACTTTGGTACCGAATGTCAGCGCCTTAGCCATTCGGTCATCTTCCGGCTCGAAGGTATATCAGAATTAAAAAAAAATTTCACATTGCTAATCTCAATTTTAAAGAATGCCCTAAATCATCTAGCATTCGTCTTGTGCTATTTTATAAGAGGCTGGAGACGTCTTGTAAGATTCTACTTGAAATCAAAAATGTAGAGATTTTATTAATTTTTTTGCACAGATCTGACGAGAAGAGGAAAGGGCTGCGAGTCATCTCAAGCCTTCTACACTGCTCAAAAAAATTAGGGGAGCAAGCAAAGAAGTTAAGAAATCCGTGCGAGACAGCCACGTATTGGCATAAAATGGATAGTACACGCGTATCAATGCGCAATACAGGTAAAAAGACGTAAAAAAATTGTAATTAAGCTTTAATTCTTTGAAAATATGGAAAAAATATGAAAAGATGATTTGGGGCAACAATTTGGTTACATATAAATGATAAAAAAAAGTATTGTTTAGAAATGATGCAAGATTTTTAATATGGCGTGTGGTCTCCTTGAACAGCTAAGACTGCTGCACACCTGTTTTCCATGGATGCAATGATGTTATCGATAAGACTTTGAGGAGTGGAACAGTATTCTCCAAGAAGTGCAATCTCCAAGTCTCGGAGAGTAAAAGGAGGCCTTGGTCTCGCAGCAATGCGTCGTCCGAGCATGTCCCCAAACATTCTCGATTGGATTCAGGTCAGGAGAGCACGCTGGCCATTCCATACGCTGTATTGTTTCAGCTTCAAGCATGTTCTCCACAAGACGAGCTGTATGCGGTCTGGCATTATCATGCTGGAAAACAAAGGAATCTCCAATGGCTGCAGCGTAAGGTATGACATGGGGTCTCAGTATCTCGTCTGCATACCTTCGGGCCGTCAAAGTACCATTACGAATGATATGCAGGTCCGTACATCCACCTATGCTGATTCCACCCCATACCATAAAACCAGCTCGTCTGTATTGTGACCTTTCACAAACGAATGTGGGGTCATTTCGAGTGCCCCTTTCCCTCCATACCAAAACACGTCGGGTGTCGCACTCCAGACTGAATCGAAACTCGTCTGTAAACAGCACTTGGCTCCAATCTTGTTGCTCCCAATCTCGATGTTCAGCAGCCCATCTTCGGGCCGCACGGCGGCGTGAGGTCAACAGAATACAGACCATTGGCCTACGTGCATAGAGACCTCCCTGATGAAGCCTATTACGTACTGTTTGGCTGGACACCCTTCGTCCTGTTGCCAAGAGCAACTGTCTTTGCATCTGAGTAGCATTGTCTGTTCTGTTTCAACGAGCTGTTAACAGTATATACCGGTCATCAGTTGCTATAGTGGCGTGTGGCCGACCTTGCCCTGGTCGACGTCTAACATTCCCTGTTTCTTGGAATCGATTCCACAGCCTTGCAAAGACACTTCTGGTGACTCCAACAGCGTCCGCGACACTACGTCGTGTTTGCCCGGATTCAAGTCTGCCTATAATACGCCATGCTATGGATTCCGGTAAATCACGTTGTTGAGACATTTTCAAGTTACCTTTTCTCAAAAAGAATAACTGAGCAATCGAATTTCACAGTTAAGGCAGTGAAACAGACGTTTCTGCAACATCCCGATTTCCGCCCTTTTGTTCTTTTTCTGGTTTTTGACGTCATGAACTTTGATTTGCATATGAAGTTTTCTTCTGTTTCCTGCTAGGCTTTAAATTATGGATGATTTATTTTATGTTACTTATCGGTGTAAGTATTTGCGTAATTTCGTTAAAACCATGTGCTCCCCTAATTGTTTTGAGCAGTGTATTTTCAGATCTACGAGAGGCTTTATTAAACTCTTAAAGTCCATGTCCGGAAATAATCGGGCAACAGTTTCTTCCAAATATATTCGGTCAACGCATTGCTATGAAACAAGTTTTTGTGACACCTTGCATCTTCCTTCCATTTTTTGGATAAAGTATCAACACTTTTGATAAAATTACGAACTTGGTAAACTTAAGCATATTATATATGAAGCATAAATTCTACAATACATGGTAATTATAAAAAGTTAAATAATGCACGTTATTCAGCGAATATTTACAAACAGTGGTATCCATTTTGTGCGGGAGATTCAACTTGTTTAGTTATATCAGTCATGAAGAAATATCCATTCGTTCCGTTATTTCGTAGCTAAAGAAACTTTTTGCTGGCAAGTAGTGTATCCATTATGTAAGAGTTAATAGGATAAAAAGTAAACTTTTATGAAGTCTATAAAACAATTTATTGAAAATGCAAAATTTAAATTCTCCCACGATCCCATTAGATGTCTTGAATATAAAATACGATAAAATAAAAACTTTCTTCAAGAAAGTAAAGAAAATTTTCCTTACGCCTTATGTTAGAGTATGCTTCTTTCATTAATATGCTTGTCAGGAGAAAACCTCCATTTAAAAAATGTTACACTTAAATTCATTTTGACGGTACATTACAAGAGTGGGTCATACCATGATTTTTTAATTAAGGATTTCATTAAAAGTATGGATTTTCATTTACTTTTGCATTAATAGAACCGTATGACAACCTGATAATTTCCCAAAGTTTCTGCAAAGAATGCAACACAATTCATATTAGCTGATATCTTTACAATATTGATTTTCACAAATTACGCATTTTATATAGTCATGGTAAAATGTGTGTATATATAATATATCTGCTACATTAAAAATACATGGCGTGGGACTAACAAAATGTTTTATTCATAGCTCACGCACACTGACTTACAAATCAGAAAATTATAAACTGAAGTACAAAATGGATACACAGCTCTCATATGGTATGTAGGCAGGATATTTACTTCTGCAGCTCATTTTAAATAAAACACGATAAGCGTAGGGAAAGAAAATTACGGTACTTTTCAAAATACGCTGCAACTAATATTCCCTTGTCTGTAGCAAGTACAATAATATCCGTAGTTGGAATATTAGAAATATCTTCAATAGTATATTTTTGGCGATGTATGTATGTATGTGTAGTATGCGTGGTATATACGTGAACACCACACAAAACATTTACGCTTTCTTTCATTTCATCAGATGTAAGAGGTCTATTCATTTTTATTATATCAAATCCCAACAGTTCATTGATGTAATCAATTGAAGGACCGGCTCTGTGGGAAACTAATTCTGATACACAGAGCCTGACTAAGGCAGGGGCATACGGGGCAGTTGCCCCGGGCCCCCACATCAGAGGGGGCCCCCAAATCGAATAGAAAGTTTATTTTACGTTTCCTTCTTTAATGAACTTTTTTTAAAGAAAATATCAGTCCAGTGTAAAATCCGATAATCCGAAAATCAATAAAATGGACAGAACGATATTTCGTCTGACCATTGGAGAGGGGGACTTTATAGCTATTTTAGGTTCTAGTCAATTTTCTTGTTATATATCTATAATGAGGTGAAAAATTTAAATACCTCTATAAAGTTCGATTCGTCATTACTGAATTAGTGAAGCAGAGGGGGCCCCCCAAAAAAGTTTTTGCCCCGGGCCCCAATTAGGCTAAGTCGGGCCCTGCTGATACACTGAGTACGTATACGGGTCCTTATTGAGTAATATTCATAATTTGTTCATAATCTTGTCATATTTCAAGACCTTTACCAATATCATTTTTCTACATTGAACATTTAATAATACCTGTCAAAGCGAATATTCGAGTAATCTCTTATGTTCAAGAATTTTATTTAATTCTATGTTCTGCCGCACACTGAGAAAGTGTGCATCTGAAACACTCATTTCTGATACAAACTGCGTTGAAAAACCAGTTATTCCCGAGCCGAGTGCTTCCACCAATCAGACATGCGACATGATAGCGCCGCGATCTGTTCGATGTCGCTATAGTAAGGCGTGCAGCCTATGTACGTAACACCCATTGCAGTTTTATTAATCTAGTGCAAAAAGCTCTTCAAGAGTCCATAGCACCCTTCGTCATAAATTTGAGCCTAGAATATCTCCTTATCACAACTATTAATTGGTATCGAGAATTCATTTACTGACACAAAAATTAATCCTAAATTTTTGCAACTAAAAACGCTCCGACTCTATGTGTAAAAAACTTGACATGCAGAATTTTGTCGAAAGGTAAAATTAAAAACTATATTTTTTTCTAGTGTGCCTGTATACAGGCACACTAGAACGTTTTCAAGATGAGAAATGGCTCACGAAAGGGAATTATCGAAACGAACGGAGATTTTTGTAAAATAAAACAAAAGTATGATGTACCACAGGAGGAATACTATTCAAAAAGGATTTACCGAAAGGAGGATTATCATATTTTGTTACTTCATACGTTATAAAAAAATCGGCATTCTAACACACAATCGGGATTGGACTGGAGCAAACACTAATGCTTGAAATCCGTGACAATCATATTCAACAAACTATTTGAAGCAGGCCCGGACTGGCTCCTTTGGGGGCCCTCGGGCAGAGACTGAGGAGGAGCTCCCTTACCAAGAGGGAGGTCTGGGTGTCCTCCCTCGGACAAGTTTTGAAAATCCCATGCCTGAAAACCACATTTTCAGCTATTTTGGCACTTGGAAAGTATTTGAGTAAAGGCAGGATCTTTATCAAAAGTTAAGCTATTCTGTTGTAGTTTACTTACATTTTCAATACATTTTTATATTATTTTTATTATATCTAATATTATTACACACGAGAAAAAATATTAATCAATTTCAAGTGGTTTATTACTTGAAAATGAGAGTGAGAAACATTTTTGGATCTAGGCAACTTAACGTGTGCTAAAGCCATCATCTAAATCCTACTGCAATACCTCAATAAAAAAAATAAAAAATAATTAGGGAAAATACTAATGAGTAAGACAAGCATAGGTAAGGAAAAAGTACTATTTTACTACGATAATGTTTTTAAAATCAAAAGAAAAAATGATAGATGATACAAATGAATTATTTACGATTTAAATTTAGGAGTAACCTAACAGCTTTTTGGCCAGTTCTTCACGAGTCCTGGCTGTTTCATCTATAATTAAAGTTTTATCTAAATTATAAAATAAGTCTCTTTCTACATTAATAAATAGGAGATTAGACAAAAGGTCTTAGTTTAAAGTAGACCTAAGTAGATTTTCAACGATTTTGAGTTTGGTTGGTTGGTTGTTTGGGGTTTTATGGCGCAAGGTCCAAAGAGGACATGCTGCGCCAAACATATGGTAAAACCCGAAAAAGCATATAAATATAATATATATTGTTACCATTTGTAGACCAATAAAATCCGTTAAAACTATGAGGGAACACACACAAATAGAGTAAAGTAATAAAACGATCAAAAAATCACTCAAAAAACACTATATAAAAACACAGATATAAAGTAAAGTTTAAAAGTGATGGATAGCCATACACAAGGTTAAAATATTCATATTAAAAAGGTGACAAACACAGTAATATAGGTGATATAAAAGTCAAATACAGAAGGTGATAAGTCTAATATAATAGGTGAGACCAGTCATGAAAAGTGGGTGACAGCCACAGCCATATATACAACAGGTAGTAAAACTAGTCCAGTGTAACTGATATATAAAATGATGAAAGCCGTGAAGCAGTTCATAAAAGTAGTCAGCAGTAAAAGTGAAAACTATAGTGATGTGAAAATGAGAAAAGGAAGAAAAGCTAAAACATAAAGCTCTGGATAGGGATTTCCCCAATCCTCTAAAAACCAATGAGAAAACAAAAGAGTTAAGCAAAGGCGAAAAAGAAAAATGAGGAGTTAGGTACTCCTTGCATACAACATTATTTTCCGAGTCAAAAGAGTCATAACACAGGTAATAAAATAGGCATGAAAAACCGGAAAAAATAGTATTGAGAAAACAAAAAAGATTAAATATTGTGGGGAGGGAACGACCACAGCAGCATTGGATATAAACATCCTTTATTAGTTAAATATAGAAAAATAGGATAAACAGCTCGAGAGGGACGTCTTCCCATCTCGGAGTACAGCGATCGTCTGATAAGGCGGGAATACATCATGCTGGCGCACGCACTGACGTCACAGAGACAGTAGCGCCGCGTAACGTTTGGAGATGGAGATGGGATTGAATTTCCCATAATATGGCAACAGCAATTATATACAAAAGTGAAAAAAAGGCATGAAGGGAACTGAAAAAAAAAATCGGGATAGGGAAACCCCATCCAGATTAGAGTCAAGTACTTGATAAAGACGAAGGAAGAAACGGAGAGACCGAGTGGCCTCTCCCTGCAGGTTTAGAGGCAAGAGATAGAATGTCCTTAGATTCCATCTCTTCGGTATCAGAAATACCGGAGGTATAGATATCTAGCGTGTCTTCAGGAGGTGCATCAAGGTTAGTTTTCATTAAATATTTTGGTTCTTTACGTTTGCTTGATAAGACAGGTATATTGGGTTGTTCAATAGCTAATTCGGATATCTTGTTATTTTTTTTGTATTCGACAGGTGGAAAAGTGCGTATGGTCCTGTTCCTATTGGGTTCTAATTCAAGGTATTCAGATTTCTTTTTACTCAATGAGGAGGTAGACTGTTTGGAATTAGAATTTCGAGGAATTGTTGAAGGAATTGGTGGAGACTGTTTAGCTTCAAGAGCATTTTGATGAGCGGAAGGTTTAATTTGGACTGATTTACGGGTATTTGTTTGAGATGAGGTGGTTAATTGCTGAGAGTCTTTTTCCTGCTGTGTGGGTTGGCCCGCCATTTTGATAGGCATAAGACCAACAGGTTCTGTCTGAGTTGCTGCTGATTTACTAGGTTTTGGGGTGGCTGCTGTGGCATACGACAAGCCTACGGTTGGGGTACGACTGTTGACGATATGTCTTGCTTCTTGGAATGTGATATTTTGGGTGATCTTTATTGTTTGGATCTCTTTTTCATGAATCCACTTCGGACATGACCTGGCATATGATGGGTGTTCTCCTCTACAGTTCGCACAGTTCGGCGTTTCCATGCAGGTATCACTTTCATGACCTGGTTTCGCGCATCGAGCACAGGTGGGGTTTCCTCGGCATGAGTCCTTCCCATGGCCGAATCTCTGGCACTTGTAGCATCGAAGAGGATTCGGCACATACGGTCGAATACGACATTTAAGATAGGCGGCTGTGACGTAAGGTGGTAGAGACGGGGAATCAAATGTCAGGATAATGTGCTTAGTTGGCACGATTTTGCCTTCCCGTCGAATCGTGATACGCCGAACTGAGGAAACTCCTTGGTCTTTAAGATTTTCACAAATTTCTTCATCTGAGCAGGTGAAAAGATCAGATTCAGAAATTACTCCACGCGAAGAATTCAGTGTTCTGTGTGGTGTTGCAGATATTTTAAAAGCACCCATATTCTTGCACGATGTCAAGGTTTTCGCTTGGGCAGCGGTCGAAACCTCGACGAGCAAATCCCCGGAACGCAGTTTTTTTGTTGATTCAACATTTCCGATTGCTGCCTGCATGGATTTTTGGATAAGGAAAGGAGAGGCTGTGGAAAAGGAACCTTCCAGGTTCTTAATAATGAAAAACTTAGTTTGCGTAGAGTACTGAGTAATTTGTTTCTCCCTATTGGGAGCTTGTGGGAGACAATTGATGAATTGTTGCGGTGACTTATCCCTCACCGTGGGATTTGCATTTGAAAATTCCATATAAAGGGCCGGATGTTCGGACCTGACGGCACCACCCACCATGGAGCCCAACAAGGGGATGCAGGTTCCTACACCAGTGCTTATCAGGTCTATACGCTCACAGACCACTGATGTAACTGTCAAATGTCCAGCAGGAGTCTGATTGCTTGAACCCTGAGCAGGTGACAAAAGTCAAACCCACCAGCCGATTGATACCCCGGGGAACACAGAGTACCTCCCGTTTACCCGAAGCGGGGGCCAAAGCAGTGTGTTGGGCAACCAAAACTGACCCTCAACTACCAGGATTCCCTTTTCCGGGGACACGGGTCTCCACGCACGGCAAACACGTGGGTGATAAAGACCCCGATAGTAGCAAGAAGCAACAAATGGCAACAGCTACTAAAGGGGTGCCCTCGCCTCCGAAGAGGAACCACACCGAGGGAGAAAAAAAGAAAACAGTAAAGGAAGAGAGGAGAGGAAAAAAGAAATGAGAGATAGTTCGCTGGGGTACCTCGGGATTGCGACACCCGTGTTTACCTAAAGAAGGTAAACCCCCTGAGGGGGATTTTGAGTTTAGAAAACACCCTTTCACAGGTGTCTTGTGTACAAGGTATAGTTAGAACAAATTTGTAGGCTATATACAGGTTGGTAAATAGTCCTGATTGTGATAGTTGGAAAACAACAGAAAAGGCGCGCGACAAACACTGAAAACATTGCTTCTTGTCAGAGCAGTATTCATAAAGATCTTCAGATTCAGATTCTAAATCGTCCTCTTCAGTTTTTTTCAGATTCATTCAGCTGATCTTGTTTTTTTTCTCTTTCATTTTCATTCTCAATTTTTGCAGTTGTTATAAAAACTTTGTATTGATCTGCAAACTGTTTCAACTCAACTAATATTCGACTTCTTTCAGTTTTACAAAGCTTAAAAATGCTGCAAAGAACATCCGCAGGAAAACTATGAAGCTTTTCAATTTCATGAAATTTCTAAAGATCTAACCAGGAACAATCTCAAAATTTCTTTGCTTGGACTGAATCTCTCTCCGATACTCGTCTTAGCACAATCTAAAGTATTGAAAAAGACCAATTTATAGTTTTGGACAGTTGAGATTCCAGGAGCTTCGTCTTTTGATTTTTCACCAGGCATTACCTTTTCCTTTGAGGTTCTTTTTTCCTTGAAATCTACTTCTCCTTCTACATCAATCTTGTAATCGTCTAAACTGCTATTAACAGTACTAGCATAATATTTTGTTTTGAATAAAGAACCTCAAGTATTTATCACTTCTTTTATTGCTCACTTGTTGAAGCAACGTCTGTACAAAGTTCCAGGCGGTAGAATAGTCAATGGTTTTACATTGTAAATATTTTGAAACAGAAGATGTAACCAGGAATAAACCTAGTAAAACAATAGACATAAATAGGTTCTCAAATTTGGACCATTGACTGGTCAAATTTCTTGACATGAACTTTGATTTGCAGTCAAAACTTCCAATTTATATTTCTTTTAAAACAGTAATAAAATTGAATAGCTTTCCTGGGTTTACACTTTCCTTACTCCTTAACAACTGTTCTTCAATAATCGAAGAAAGAGCTTTGTGTTTGCTCCACCACCTTGTGGCTTCTATTTTTTGCAACCTGTACAGTTTTTCATGAGCAATATGTTTTCTTTTTGTTTCTGTCTCCCATACGGACATTCTTTTGTAAGATGAGCTTATAAAAACAGCAGATTCTTCCACCAATCCAAATAAGTTTTCTGCTAGGAGCAACTTTGTTGTTGAATCAGCCACTTCTAAGTTCAGTACGTGTCCCATACAGTGAGTGTAAATAAGATTTTTGTTTTCCTTTTTGAACTGAGCTTGTACACCAATAACAGCCTTTCATGTTGTTATTTCCGTCAAATGAACACGCAATAATATTTGATGTTGCAATGCCATACTTGGCTAATTCTGATTTTATAAGTTCGTACAAAGAAAGTCCACTTGAATCATCAACTACTGTTACCTTTGAAAGTCTTTCATATATCTTTCCTTGAACGACATAGCTGACGCAAATTGCCAATTGAAGGGTCCAGGAGTAAAACCACTTTACAGCCATTTTTGCGAAAATGAGTTAGTGTCATCTTGTAGCTTTGAAGGAGTACTAACACAAAGTTCATTCATATCTGGGGTAGAACTACTTTTAAGGCATTTGAATTTATTTATTTCCGCTTCTCGGATATATGCGCTGCAACTTTTGCTAATTGCTTCATGGCCCTCACCACATTTGCTACATTTCACTTTATCAGCCTGGCACAATTGAGTAGTATGTTCTTCTCCACACTTATAGCATACCACAGCGTTTTTACATGCCCTAGTCGAATGTGAGAATTGGAAACAATTATTACACTGCCGGGGTCAATCTATAAAAGGCCGTATGCGTATTTCTTCGAACCACAAGTGAATCTTGTCAGGGAGTTGTTGCCCAATTTTTGTTACCAGCATGGTTTTAAGCGGAACACGATTACCTCCCGTCAGCTTCTGAAAACGACGGACTTCAAAAACCGGAATGCCATTCTCTAACAGTTCTTCCGCAACTTCATTGCAGGTGACATTTAGCGGAATATCATAAAGTAGAAACTTTAACGTAAGTGTATCCGGATTTAATCTGGGCACGATAGGTACCGACAATATTTCGTTAATTTTTAACAGTTGGATGGCAGTATTGTTATCTTCCGTGACACAAACGATTTTTCCGTTACGTGTGGCCTTTAAAAAACTTAAACTTATCTTGGGACCGACGCGACTGACCAGCTCATCCTTCAGTTTTTTTTGGGTGTGAAATAGGGATAGCCCCTGCAGAACTTTCAAGAAAATTTTTTAAAGTTCCCACACCTTGACCCAAAGCTTCTTTCAAAAATTCATGCGGCTGGAGCTTAGCAGACCAGAAGAAGTTGTCGTCAGCCGGCGACTCCTCCATTCCAGAAAAGCAAAATTCAGAAACCACTTACCGCATACTCCGTCACCGGCAGCTGCAGAACCAACGCCACAAACAAAACCGAGGAAAAAATCTGAAAACCACACGAAAAGAAGCCACAAGAAGCACAACGCAACACAGGAAACAATACACAAACGGTACACGAAGAACGCCTACCAAAAAGCAGCGAAAAAACAAGATAGAACAACAAGAAACGCAACCGACCGCCACGTGTCACTAAGCCTATCTCATTATTACCTGATGTAAGGCAGAAAACCAGTAACTCTTCTACAAGAATGCAAGTACATGCACATTTAGAAAATTTACTGTTTAATCCTGAACGAAAACCACCAGCAACATGGACTTCGTATATCAACATAAAAATTGTTGCCATTATAATTTAAATTAGAAAAAGAAACGAAAGAAATTCTCAATAATAAATTTAAACAGCTGCTTGGAAATATTTATATTCAACTTTCTTTTAGGTATCTAGAGAAGACTGAATCATTAAAAATTATGAAATACTTTAAACTTTGACTTCTGCAAATTTTTAGAACAATTTTTCTGGATCGACCAGAATTGTAGTGACGTCATTAGATTCAACCAATCAGCAACGCATGAAACTGTATGCACATCGGTTCTAAAAATGTGAATAGAAATGACTACCCGGTATCTTGGCAAATTGTTGTTTTGACGCTTCGCGTAAACAACTATATACTTGCACATGTTAAACATAAAGTTATAACCTAAACTAACCATGGATTCTGAGACAGAAAATTCTGTTAATCATTGTTATTGTCAGAGTAAAATAACGGAGCCTCATATGTTTGCATGTCATTTATGTAAAAGAAAATATCATATCCATTGTGTAAAGTCTGATAAACCATCAGATTTAGCTGGTGATATTTATTTTAAATTTACCTGTAGTAATTGTTCTGAAGATGGTAAAGAGAGTTTTGAAAGACTAAAACTGCAGTGGACTACAGTTTTATTACTGTCTTTATATAATCTACAGCTCCAAGGTGGTGGAAAATGTGGATATTTTCGGTGGCGTGAGCATGTGTGTCGATTTATCGACAAAAACTGGACAACATTTTTTGGAACGGAGAAAAAAAAAAAGCCCCACATGGCATGGAACAGTTGCAGGTTGTCTTTCAAATGGAGCTAATAGAGTTTTCTTGTCTGGGGTTGAAGTGCTTGGAGAAACTGGTTGGTGGACTTTGAAATCATCTAAGCTTCCTACTCTCGAAGAAGTTGAAACGACCCCTACAAACATAAAACCAAATCGCAAACGGAGGCATGAAGATATGTCACCTATTGTTGAAGGATCACGTAAAAGAAATTCAAATGTTCTTGAAGCTGCCCTCTCCCTGAAAGAAAAGAAAGCTTGTATTGTTGATGACGCTCGTCCAAAAATGAAGCGGAAATATAATTTTTCTAAGTCTGATATTTTTCCACCTAATCATAAGATTAAATTGATTGTTCCTAAAGTTGAATCGTTTCAGAATAGTAATGATAGTGATGGACCAAGAGGAATACCTAAGATAATCATCAAAACAGAAAGAAGTATTTCACCTAAACAGTCTGATGATACTGTTAATCAGTGGTTAAAGGGTCCAAGTAATATTGATCTTGGTATGCAGACTTTATCAAATAATATGTTTGATCTTGAACCTGTGGACTCAGTTGATACATTCAATTCTTTACTTGAGGATGTTTTTTCTGAGATCAGCTGTGACAAGGTTAGTGTGAAATCTTCTCCAATAAGAAATGAAAGTGAAGAAGAAAATAGTAATTCAGGGAAAGCAATGAGTGCCGCAAAGAAAGTGCAACATATAGATACTAGTCGTAAAAAGAAAGCAGTTACGAAAGATGAAAGCCCAATAAAAGAAAATATAACTTCAGAACCAAAATATACTATGATGTCTGCATATGATGAGGATCAATTATTAAGTAAATTAGAAAGCTATCCAAATGCAATGAAACAAAGGCCTGATGTTAGACGCCTATATCGAAAGTTAGTTGTTCGAAAACTAAAACGTGGAAGAAATCTTCCATTGTTTGATATTGATGCCGAAGTCCGTTCTATAAGGGGAATGGATCCTCCAGCATATGTTGATAAAAATTATACTAATAAAAAAATCAGTTCTAAATCTAGTGAAAGTACAATTCTTGATCGGTATCAGCTAAATTATCGAAATACAAGAGGTAAATCTCAACAGTATCCTTCGTTTATCACAAGACTAATGGGTCTTGAGGATGAACAGCAAGAGAGTATCATAAGCCCATATACAGAACGAATTTTAAAGCCTTTTATATTTAGAGACTATTCAACAAAACCTTTAAAGTTGCAGTTGTTAGAAGAAATTATTTGTTATTCAAATAAATCAAATCCTGATTTTAAACCTCCTAAGCAAAGCCCTATCGACTACTGCTATGTTAGACCACAGCATATTCCTGCTGTTAATGCTTTATGCCAAGAATATTTTTGGCCTGGAATAGACCTGTCGGAAACTCTCCAGTATCCTGATTTTAGTTGTGTTGCATTATATCGCAAGATTATTATTGGATTTGCATTTATGGTACCAGATGTAAAATATAATGAAGCATATATTACTTTCATATTTGTTCACCCAGAATGGAGGCGAGCTGGAATTGCTTCTTTTATGCTTTATCATTTAATACAGACTTGCATGGGGAAAGATGTAACTCTTCACGTGTCTGCTACTAGTTCAGCAGTTTATTTATATGAAAAGATGGGTTTTAAAGTTGAAGAATTCATTCATAATTATTATGATAAATATCTGCCCTCTGAATCTAAAGAATGTCGTCATGCTTTGTTTTTAAGATTAACTCGTTGATGTCATCCATGTTTAATTATAATTTATATCTGTATATATATTTATATATTCATATTTAGCCTAAATCTAGTTCTGAGAAAAAAATTTACTCTTAATTGATAATTCTATATTTGATTAAAGTGATACTGGATATAAACTATTCTTAAATTTCAATACTATAGTTTTTAAATTTGATCAGCTATCCCTATAAAAATGTTCATATGTGGTATGAATTTGTTTTCTTGTGAATATTAGTTTATAATCACAAATCAATAAACCGACCCAACCATTAGGTATGTGGCAGGAATAAAACCTGCTGACTATTTGCTACACAATGATCCTGAATATGCAACTGAGGATCTGCCTGTTCGCTCTAATAATTTAGGTCATAGAAGGCTGTGTCAAGTAGTATAAATTACCAAGTTTTAGCCCCACAGACCCCTAATATTAGTTTATAAGAAGAATCAAATGTATGTAATATACTGAATGAATTATAAATTTAATGCATTACTTTTGTTTTGCTGTATTTAATATGTGTAACAAAAATGTTAGATGTATTTTTCACCAGTTCAAAAATGTTGATATTGTTAGAATTGTATTAATGATTGAAAAGACTTACAAAAATTGAGTTTCACTATTTTTTAAAGGTTCAAAAGAGGTTTAGAGTTGGTATAACTGATTTTTATTGCATTAAAAATTATTTCACTTTTTCCCCTTTTATTCATTATATACCTTTTCATAAACATTAGTTATACTCATATTTGTTACTGCTCATATTTGCTATATTTTGCATTTAAATCATTTATTTTCAAAATGCATTTATGTTTATGAGAATGGATAAAGAATCATTTAAAATTCTATAATTCAAAAGGTATTATGACAGGGCTTTTTCCCGTTACTTACAATGTTCTTGCTGTACCATCTTTATTTTCTTTCACTGTTTGAATAATCAATTGTTATAAAACAAACTATTTCCTTATAGCATTTCTAGTTTGTGCAATAGGCATAGGTTATGATTATGGACTCCTTAGCATGTAAGGGCCTGTTCATATAGGAGTCCGGTAGCGGAAGCGTTAAAGTATTGAAATATATTTAACCAACGATAAACCTCCAAACGATTAGCAATGAAATTTTTAATGCCTATGATTGGTTCATTTCCGTCTCAGCACCATCTTTCCTTTTACGCTTCCACTACCAGACTCCTATGTGAACAGGCCTTAACAGTGGATGAATGTGTATAAGTTGAGATTCACACATTTTTTCATTTAGTTACCAGTCCTCTGAGTGTGTTGTTCACCTTTTTTTCCTCACATGTGTAAAAAACTGAGTTTTAGAACAGCTTTTTGGTCAGAAGCTCCCCAAGGGATTTTTTTTTCGTGCCAAGGTTGGCACCAGATTTGTTTACCCCAGCCCTCTATGTGACTCTAAGTGCTTCAGACCAGTTCTTAACCCTTCCACTTTGTAGTTTTCCCCCCTTTAATAACATACAACACAGTATATTTATTTTAAAATAAAATAAGCATATTTAGAACTTTGTTGATAAATATAACTTACTAGCAAATTGTCGAGTGATACTTTTTTTTTATAATAAAAACGCAGTTTATTATTTAAGTACATACTTCATTAATCTTGAAAAGGAAGAGAAGCTGACGAAAAATACTTTTATGTAACTGTGTCTCTAGAAATATTAATGACTGATTAATGTACAGCTGTACTTAAAACTAAATCAGGCTGTGCTTACCGCCGATATTGTATTCTGACTTGGATAGTCTAACTAAAGCAGCCTGATACTTATATACTGTTGATGATAACATATTAATTCAGTCTTACCTAATCCTTACAAATAAAGGAAAAATAATTTCTAATTTAACAATCTATATATATAAAACGCTTAGGTATGCGACACAAAAATCGACGATATTTCTACACTCCGAATGGCAACGGCTGCAACTACCAGATGTAAACATTAGCGGCCGTCCACAATTTGCAACTGCGTGGCAACATGGATTTATGCACTGAAACCAGGAATGCTCGAAAGCGAGCTGCACGATCAAGTGAAAATTAGGAATAGAGTCAAGAGAGAAAGCGAAGAAATAATTCATTAAGAGAGAGCATAAATGATCGCGAGGTTATGCTTAACCATCGCCGGCATAGCAACCGATAGCCAGTAATACACTGCTGGCCACCCAAATTGCAACACCAAGAAAGACAAGAGATATCACAACAAAATTTATTTTGTAGATAACATGTTGACCAAGTATCAAATGGTTAAATTTATAGACTTCTGTGAAGTGTGGTTCCTGCCAAAATCAGTAGCCAGAGTAGCCGCCATTGTTGGAGATCACCGCTGCCACACGCCTCGGCATTGATTCAAAGAGACTTTGGATGAGTTCTTGGGGTACAGCAGACCAAGCAGCTTCCACACGTTGCCAAAGTTGATCTGCTGTGGCAGCTGGGGATGGAATCTGGGTCAATCGTAGAACAACCATGGACCACATGTTTTCTATTGGCGAAAGATCCGGAGAGCAAAGCGGCCAGGGAAGCAATTCAATCTGGCGATTGACGAAGAACCATTGGACAATGCGTGCCACGTGTGGTCGCGCATTATCCTGTTGAAATATGGCTGTGGGCAAGCCCTGAAGGTAAGGAAGGACAACTGGCTCCAACACCTCGGAGATGTAGCGCTGGCTGTTTAAAGTACCGGCAATGCGTACTAGAGGTGCGCGAGAGTGATATCCAATACCACCCCATACCATAATACCCGGTGCAGGACCAGTGTGGCGGTGCATAACGCAGCTGTTCAGCATCCTCTCTTCACAGTGTCTCCAAACTCGAATGCGACCATCGTGGTGTTGCAGACAGAAGTGTGACTCGTCTGTAAAGACAATTTCATTCCATTCTGCCGTCCACATCCTTCTGTCATCACACCATTGGCGGCGGAGACGTCTGTGGTTCTGCGTCAAGGGTAGACAAAGCAATGGACGTCTTGCAGACAGACCACTCTGCTGTAAACGGCGTCGAATGGTATGCGCAGACACTGGATGATGCTTTACAGACTGCATGTGCTGTGCTATGGTTCGTGATGTGACTGAGTGATCCGTCACTGCCATGCGCACAATTTGCCTGTCATCACGTGAAGTGGTGCACTGTGGTGGATGCGATCGAACACGCCTGTCCGTTGTACCCTCCTGCATCCAACGATCACATATCCACATTACAGTTGTTTGGTTTCGTCCAACACGACTACCGATTTCCCTGAAAGATAATCCACAATCCCGGTAGGCCACTATCCTTTCTCTGTCGAACTCGGATACTTGATCAAAAGATGATCGCTGTTTTCGACGAGGCATAATTGATCGTTTTTTTGAAAAAACCACAAGAAAAACACAATTGCCGAACTTGAAATCGTCGAAATCTCCAAGCCTTAAATAGCTCTATGAAGCGGCGCCACAGGCGCGCGTGATGTGCGTCTGCGCTGAAATTCTAATCCTTTGCATATCTCACCTCCGCTAATGCATGTTGTAAATTTCATGTTATTTGCATGTTTCCTTCAGGGTGTTGCAATTACAGTGGCCAGCAGTGTAGTTAATTTTCTACATATTTTTCAGTATTTGCTGAATTTTTACTCCATTTTACAACTGAAGAAATTTTCCCAACAATTTATTATTTGACATGATTAAGTGTAGATATCTAAATTGTGAACAGTAGTACATACGGAGAGTGATGTAATACACACTATATTTTAGTACTTGCTGAATTTTTACTCTTTTTTAAGTGAAATTTTTTCCCCCAACAATTTCTTATTTGATGTAATGATAAAGTGTAGATATCTTAATTTTGAAAAAATAGTACATACAGAGTGGGATATAATTTTTAAAATCATTGGTGTTGGGTTTCTCAGTCTTTAACTCTGTTCTGTAGTAATGGAAAGTCATATTTTTTTTATCACGATGTTTTAGAATCAGCCTTATGGAGAATACCCCTTAACAACATATATTTTTGATGATAAGTAATGGTAACATTCCTTACATATGTTACTTTCAGTTGAGTTGTTTTGCAAAAGAAATATAAAACTAAAAGCGACCATGCTGGTCGCGCAGCGGCTAGTCTAATTTAATCTATGCAATAGAACTTACATGAAACTTTTGAAAAACTCATACGCAATCAACATTTCTTCAATTCTCCAATAAATTAAAAAGGATAGCTACATGTTTTGAACTATTTAAGAGGTTATCATCAGGCTAAGGAGCATTAGATGTGGTTGTTCATAAAGACAGTCGTAAAAGTTTGCCAGCTTTTCACTTGGATATGATTCTTCATAAATCTGTTGTGTAATCTCATGCAAGAAATTTGTTTTTATTAGTAATGAGATCATTCCCCATAACATGCAATGTCTAACCATGTATGCATCATTGTAGTGGTTTTTAAAATGGCTTTAAAATATTTAAGAATTGTATTATATTTTGTACAGTTTTCAGTATCGTGTCATCTACCATAAATGTGTGATAAATTTGTATCTTTGTTCTATGTCTAAATTTTATAATTTTGACTGTGTAACTGTATTCAGTAAACATTCCTACATTGGTCAATATTTCTCATTATTTTAGTTGTTGCTTAAGTAGTAGTTAAGTATACAAGTTTCATACTTAACTGAATCTAACTTTGATTATAAAAATGTAATCTTTTAAAATATAAACAATATGTCTGTTAAGGTTTTAATAGTATATACAACTTTATGAGGTAAACTTACATTTTGGGAAAGGGTTCTTCTTACAGGGTGGGATATCATCTATCTCAAGCCCCCCCCCCCCCCCTCTTGAAAGACATGGGTATGTGATAGGTGTTTCCTCCCCCTATTCTCTGAAAGAATGCAGTGAATATGGGATATTAGATCAGCAGGAGTCTTATCAGTGGCGGATTTACAGATTTGCCACCCGTAGGCTATTCAATTTTTGCCGCCTCTAAATTTTGATATCTTAGTCCACAATCATATCAATTTTCTATCAATAAAATTCCAACTTTATGATTTGTGCTCCATCATCCTCGTTACATCAACTTTTCCCGTATGGTTAGTATCATTGAGAACTATGGTACCGTGTTAGATCCTTGATTATTTTTACAGCAAAGAATTATCAAAAAACATTATTTTAAGCAAAAAATATCTCAATGATGAACCACTTTTAAAGTAAGGTAAGGTATGTCTTAAAACTATACAATACTTACATAATATGAATAAAGCTTACATAAAAAAATATACATTTGGCGAACGTTGATAAATATTTATTATTACACTCACAGTTTAAAAACAATACAATAAATATATCTTTTCTTAATTATTTGTTAGTATTATAATTTAAGTTAAATTATGAAAGCATTACAATACTTTTTTGAATTCGCAAAATCATTCGTATTTTGTGTGTGTATAATAATTTTTTTTTTAATTTGTAAATCGAAATAAAAAATTTATGAACTAAATTTGCCGCCCCTTAAAATTTGCCGCCCTAGGCTCCAGCCTACTCAGCCTGCTGGTAAATCCGCAACTGAGTCTTATATTGCTGATGGCTTATCATTTTTCGGGGGGAAATTAGACCATTTAAAAATGACAAATGGGGAAAAAACATATGGTGCAAATTAGGGAAAATTTCAGTGTTTGGATATGCAAAATATTATGTAATATGGTTTCTGTAATCTTAGTGGTTGAAAGTAGGTTGGTACATTTATTTTTTGTATGAAATTTAGGAATTATGTGTTATTTTTCCCATTTTTATTAATTTTTTTATAAACATGAAATGATTTAGGCCCAAATATCTACCAGAAGATGAAATTAGGGATTTGATCCAAAATTTATATAAAAAAATTTTTGCTGATTCCAACTGAAACTGTGATAGTGAGGAAGAAAATGAACCCTAACATTTCTGTTTCTCAATTCGATATAAGTGTTAATGAGGGATTAGATCATTTCTAGGCATTCTCATGAATGCTTATCCACTGTATTAAAAAAAAAAGAGGGGAAGACATTTGGCATTCCCCCAATCCCAACAAACAATAAAATAGTAATTTTCTCTGGAATTGCAGTTTAATATAAATACTTGCATACTAGGGTGTAAATTGTAGGTCTTTCTTTTGAAAACAGAAAAATATGAAAACTGAAATCTAAAACATTAAGGTAATTCAAAGCAAGGAAAACAGAAGTAAACCCCAAAACAAGAGGGTATTATCTTTAAACTGATTATTTCCGGTCTTCTTGTTTTGGATTACCTTCATGTCTTTGTTAATCACTTTAATCTTAATCTCTCTCTCTTTATATATATATATATATATATATATATATAAAAATAAATAAGGAAATCCACTGGCAGTCCCTTGGCAGATATTCGGAAACTGACGAACATGCATTTATGGCTTGCGTTGGATTCTTGGGTTTAAAAATATGTAGTCAGGCTTCGGCAGCATCAAATCCAATTAAAAAAGTGAATTGATGGGGATAATAAATTTATTACTTGTACATATTATGGTTATTTTATTTAAGTAGTCAACAATTTATAAGAAATATAAAAGACGAAGTTATTTACAAAGAACAGAGAGAATGGATAATGGCGACCATTTCAATACATATCCAAACTTCCAAATTGCCTCAGTTTGGCACTCATACCAGCATAAAGAAAATTTAGTTTCATTTGTCCATGTGATTATCTGTGGTACAATATACCCAGTGCAGCTACATGGCACACAAAGAAATGCAAGTAATTATCTAAGAGGATAGACAATATTAAAAATAGAGAATTAAAACTGGTGGGGCATTATTACTACATTTATCTATGATAAATATATATTATTTGCACCACAGCTGTATGAATACATGTAGGAATATAAAACTTAAATACATTTCTACTATCTGCTAGAACACATCTTCATCTTCCCAATGCCTATGAGAAAAACGTAATTAATATTTATTTATTTTTGTGGGTAAACATGCGAAGAAAATTATATTTAAATTCTAATATAGGACATATATTTTCTTTTCTTTTATTTTATCCTATTTTTATCAATATTCTACGAACATTTTGGAATTCAAATTTCTTTTCTTTCTTAAATATTGTTTTGAAACTTCTCCAACCATTAAAAAAACTCGCATCCATAAAAGCTTTTACAGTAATGCATACAATCATAATCAAACAAAATGTACAAAGCTCCTTTTTGTCACATCTGTAATTTGTTTGTTTACTAAAAGCAGCTCGAGATGTAGGGAAAATGGGGAAAGAAGAAATTCTTCACATACCTCAAGGTTCGTGAGAAAGCAACTAGACACTTTTCACTGACCCCCGCAATGACAGTTCATAGAAAGCAAGTAGGAAGTTTATAAAAGATTCCCATTTTAAAAAGCTAATTTCAGACGGACCTCGTAAGCTGAAAGTTAATAACTCGCGAAAGAACATTAAGCATATAAGTAACTTACACGGAGGAAATTTATTTATTATTGAAGACTTGAAATTTTCACTGAACAAGTTCGGTAAAAACTTCAGAGATTTGTGGCAAACTATATCAAAAAATTCTTTCGATATAGAACGTCAAACTAAAATTATTTTTCTTGATAATTCCTATAAAATTGTTTTCAACCTCCTTTCTTAACATCCCCCAATTAGCTCTAAACGTGCATTTCCTGATCATTTCCCGTTTACTGTATAAAGCCTAACTTTACAAAAGTAGGGAAGTTCGTGGAGTCAAAACTACCAACTGCAGTAAGTTGGCTTGAAGTTATGGATGTAAAATTATTTCTCCAGCTATTTTATTTACCTCTCTAAAAGATTTTATTATTCCTTTCATAGATGCTCACCATCCACCTCAGTCACAACTGTTTTACAAAACTGATGATCATGCTGTTTTGGATATTATCTGTTTGTATTGTTATATTCTTATTGGCTAAATACTATTCATTCTTGTAGCTTTGGGAGTATCCCAAGCCACAGGAACTGATATCAGTACCCATACTATTCGTCGGGAACTGCATAATATCGCATGCCATAATAGATCGGCTGCACACAAGCTAAATGTTACACGGCATGATACCGAAAAGAGAATGCAATGGTGTAGAGCAGATCGTTCATGGACAACAGAAAAGTGGGGAAAAGTTTATGTTGAGTGATGAAACACGTGATGGAGTATGCCGTTTGACCGGGGAGCGATTTATTTCTGAGTGCATTGTCTCAATCGTTGAATTGAATTGAATTGAATTGAAAATTTGTGAGACTTATGCTACAGCCAGGCGGCCGGCTTTGTCTCTACATAACGACCCGAAAAGGAAAAACATGGACGGACAGACGCTAGACCAACTAGCACGGAGAAACTTTGAAACACAAACTTCGAACATGGAGAAGGAAAGCTGCGAGAAGCCCCACCCGGGACCACAAAAACAAAACACGGGGAAGAAGAGCCACGCAGACACCGCAAACCAACAACAGACACAGAACAACACACACACGAACAAAAACCGAGATCACCCCCAACCAAGGGAGCGAAGCTTAAAAAACGCCAGGGCTACCAGCCCACGCCACGAACTCGTAGCCGAATTAATAACAGAATCATAAGAAGGGTTATCGCTAATCCTAAGAGAATTAAATAAAGCACAACGCTGCACCCGGAACTTGGAGCAGCTTAGCAAAATATGATCTGGCGTATCATTTTCATTACACGTGTCGCACAGAGGGGAACGAGCCATATTCAACTTATGCCAAAGATGGTTGAACTGAATCGTTTTGGTACGCCAGCGGGCAACCAGAACATCAATCTGGCGATGGTAAATCCACCTACGATGCGTTTGATTCTTGAGGTTAATTGCGCCATACCGCTGACGATAAATGCTTCTATTCCATTCATCCTCCCCGGCAGCATACATGTCACTTTTGATCTTTCTTATGATGTCTTCCGGGCTAACCAAATTAAGTTGGTCGGTAGTGAAAGGGCCATGTCTACACATCTCATCGGCCACCTCATTTGGATAGATGCCCCGATGACCAGGGTTCCAGACCAGCCGAATGGAATTGATGCTCTCAAGAGCATTAGTAATTTTACTATGCAGCAAAAGGATGACCGCTGGGGACTTCGAATGAGCCATATGTAGCGCCGAGAGAACGGAAAGGCTGTCAGAAGCAATTAAAACATGATCAACCTCCTGGCCACAAATATCAATAGACAGAACGATAGCTAGAGCTTCCGCGGTAAAAATTGAATTCAAACGATGGGTTAACATGGCTTTCCCAGAATTAGTCGAGCGGTTAAAGGCCGCTATCGCCACTTTGTCGTCGGTCTTGGAGGCGTCAGTGGCAATCAAAAAGCACTTTGGCTGGTGATTATTGCAGGGTGTCTACTACTTTTGAGCAAGTCAATTTCATGACTTTTCATGACATTTCATGACCTTAAAAATAAAATTTCATGACCATTGAAGTACATACTAATGTTTAAACGAAATTAGTCTCTCCCCCCCCCCCCCCGGCTCGTCTTTCAACAATATTCACCTTATTATTTAAGTTCTTATCAGAAAAACCTTATTTTTAAAAAGTTGGGATTACAACCATGCAATACTTACTAGTTTTATTACTGTTATACAAATTCCAGATATGATTGTGACTCAAACACCCATGAAATTTATTGATGCAATGTGAAACACCTTGAAAGTGATGCAAAAATTAATCATTCTCATACTTGTTACAGTTACTACAGAAACCCCATTAAAGTAAATAATATTTAAATAACAATTTTTCATTAATTCTACACTGATACAATCGTAAAATAGCTGTATCAATGTTTAATTTGAGTTAATTTTTGCTTAAATTGAGGAACTTTCCTAAACTGCTCTGAAAACATCAAGATGAAGAACAACTCAAACTGGGCTGAGCCTCCCCGATATTTCACTATTTTTTAACTAAAAATAATATAAAATTTACTAAAATTACATAATATTTAATATTAATATTTAATAATAATATTAAGAAATTATAAAATTTAATATTATATAATCTAAAAGTCCATGCACAATCTTGTGTAATACATTTCAGTAAATTTATAAAACAATTCGAAGCAAAAAAATTGAAATTAAGACAGTAAATAAACATTTTAAAAATTTGAATTTTTATTCAAAAATTAAATTTTGAATAAGTATGCAGTTTTAAAAAATTTTACATTTAAAAATGCACTTTTATTTCGATGTTAAAATGCAATACAGTAAACTCCAGAATTTCGGGGGGCGGGGGATCCTGCCCGTCGAGCTCCCCCCCCCCCCCCAAGGCTACGGTCCTGGGCGGAGGAATAGCGCCCTTTACACGTACGTTCTTTCCCGCGTGAAACCACGATTCCGCTCGATTGACAACACGTGTGAAGGTGTCGGAGAGGAAGGGAAAGCTGCTTTGGAGCGTACTCCAAATTTTCCCGCGCGCAATCCCATACGCTCCAAGCACTCCAAGAGCGTACGTGTAAAGGGCGCTAAACGTACGCTCTTTTGCGAGTGCTTGGAGCGTGAGCGCAATCCCATACGCTCCAAGCACTCGCGAAAGAACGTACGTGTAAAGGGCGCTAATATCTCCCGTGGAAGAGAGCTTCATAATTGAATGCATCGCCCGCTACGTCATTGGCGGGAGAAAGCTTCGGCTTCGCCCGTTACATAACGTATACTCGGCGGGAAATCTGCATATCGGACATAGTTTGTTACGTGGGGAGAGAGAATACCTCGAGCGCAAATAATGACAAGAAGCCAAAATCTATACGGTAATACTAGAGTTCACTGAAAGAAAAACCGATCTGAACTACACTTCTCTATTCAGGATCGACGTAAAAATTGAAGCTCTATTCTTCTTTTAAAAAAAAATTGTTTTTCCGCTGTCCAACTTCTCTCTCTTGTTAGCATTGTGCACCACTTGTTCGTGTTAATTTTAATGCTTTACCATATGTCTACTTCCGCTGTGTGTTTCTTATCTCCTCGTATTTTCGTCACCCGAGGGGTAGCCCCACATGACGACGTATACTCTCCTTTATGTGAAAGGGAGAAAGAGCGTTCGTTCCCGAAGTGGGGAAGAATACAATGCATTTTCCCGCGGGAACTCTTATCTCTCTTCCGATGCGGCGTCACAAAGTAGGCAAAAATTGATCTTAGGTCCGTTGCACACACGGCGTTTTTATCAATGGCGGAAATTTTCCATCGGACGTCGTGCTAAAAGTAGAGCTTACACACACAGCGGAAAACTCCGTCGCCGGGGAAAAGGCCCACCCCTCCTTTTCGAATCCTGCACGTGTCTAAGAAAACCAGAGGGGTCACACCTACGCCCCCCTCCCCCCATACGGGATCGGAGGAGCCCTCCTTTTCGAATCCCCTTTACGATTCCAAGAAAACCAGCGCGCCCCACCCCAGCAAACCCCCAAACACCCCTCTCGCCAATGACCCTACGACGGTAGAATCCGCTGTGTGTGTAAGCGTGCCTAGGGTCACATGGATAACTAGTTCAATCTGGCGTCAAAAAATCCGCCAGCGCACAGTGGCACTCGACAGCTGCACAAGCTACCGTCGACGAAAAATTTAATTTTCCGCCTAGTGTGCAAGACTTCTGTGGTCTACTGTTGGAACGACGTCCGATGGAAAATTTCCGCCATTGATAAAAGCGCCGTGTGTGCAACGGGCCTAAGTGTTTTTGTACCAGTTAGGAGCATATTTTCTATTCTACATTATATCGATAAAAAAATTTTAAATTGAAAAAATTCGTGACCTTTTCTTTCAATTTCGTTACTTTTCATGACTTTTCGTGACCGTTTTGCCATTTCGTTACTTTTCATTACTTTTCATGTTAGTAGACACCCTGTATTGACAAACTCAGCCCATAAAGCTGAAATCACCGAGTTCGGGAGATCTTTATTTTGAAAGGGGAGACCCTGCGTAACAATCTCCACCTGATGAGAAAGAAAAATGCGGCCAGGGTCAAGGAAAAAGCTTGAGCCCAGACAGTACGTATCCATAGTGATATTCATGGTATGCAGCAAAACATGGATATTGGATGAGTTTCCCGAAATACACCTATGAAGGTTACTGTAAAGCAAGGATTTGGTATGGAGTGACAGGTGTTTAATAAGAAAACATTTATTAAGGTGCTGAATACGGCACGCAATGCTGTTTTGGTGAACCTCAGCCCGAAGTACAGGGATCGGGAGACCAGTGGCCAGACGGAGGGCAATGGAGTATAAGGAATCCATGGTATTAGCGTCACTCTTTGAGATCTGGGAATACAGGAAACCACAATAGTCAAAAACACTGCGGATAACCGCATTGACGATTGGGATAAGAGTCCGGCTAGTGGTGCCACGAGTTTTATACACCAAACCTTTTAGCATGTTTAGCCGGCGGTGAGTTTTTTCACGCAAATACTGAACCTGAGGCGCGATAGACATGGTTGACGACAGGACGCAATCCAGAATTTTGATATTTTTACTCCACGGAATAGGATGGCCAGCGATACGGCTTTCAGGGCAGGGAAATCTACCCCTTGAAAAATTTATAGCCGTGCTCTTCGATGGGGAGAGAGAAAACTTCCAATAATTACACAACTTCAGAATGTTATAAAGAGCTGTTTGCAAATCATTGCAAGTGGTAGCAGGATCATCACCAATAGCATACACAAAAATGTCATCAACGTAAGTCAGCACAGTAACCCTGGACGGGGTCGTTTCAAAAATATCAAGCATATACATAGAGAAAAGAAATGGGGACAGAACGCTACCCTGGGGAATACCAGACGTAACCTTTTGAGGGGGGGAAATGGGATTGTGCCATTTCACCTTAATATTCCTATCCTGTAGCCACTTAGAAATCCATAATAAAACATTTCCACCAACACCAACGGAAGCCAGCTTGTAAATCAACCCGTCAATCCAAACGGAATCATACGCCTTTTCAATGTCTAGGTTAACAAGGAGAATATATTTTTTGTTCAGGCGAGCTTCCTGGATATCAAGGTACAGTTTGGCCAAGACAGATTGGCTGTCCCGATTCGGTAGACAGCCACCGAGGCCGGGAGGAAAAACATTGTGGCTAATAGACCAGCGAGTGAGACGATGGAGAATAATGCGTTCAAAACTTTTACTCCAAACCGAAGTAAGGGCAATCGGGCGATATGAAGAAATCAGAGTACTGGGCTTCTTGGGTTTCAGAATGGGAAGAATTATGGCAGAGCGCCACTGACTTGAGACACTGGCCGTATCAAGGAGATTATTAAAAATACCACAAATCTTGCAGAGGTTATTAGGATTAATGTGCTTGATTAGCTTTGCCGAGATGCCGTCTTCCCCGGGAGTGGTGGGTGTAGTAGCCTTGATCGCAAGCTGGAGCTCCGGAGTAGAAATAGGGTTGTTAAACTCCCCCATAACATTGGTAAGAGCGTACGGAAGGGGAGGGTGATGTGAAGTAGGGTAAAGGTTCTGGCCGAAAAGGATAGCTTGACGATAGGGGCAATTGATGCAAACACCCCGATAAAGCAAAGTCCCCCCAGAAGCCTGTAGGGTAGATTGCTTCTTAAGAATGCGATAGATGGTCTGCATACTGTTTTGACTATTACAGAGTTTGTTCCAAAAAACTACGAATGCTGCATTTTATAAGACTTGAAAATGTTTTATACTGTAACCAGTAATCACGCGAAAAAGTCCGCTTAGCCAGCCGAAGATACTTCCTTTTCTGCCCCAAGATCCAAGAGCACCTCGAGTTCCACCACTGTGGGTAGGACGTCCCAGTAATTCTTTGAGAGTGATTATTATCTGAGATAGCCTGTTTACTTGAAGACATAAGATCCGAGAAGGAAAGAGTGTTATGGCAATTCATGCTATTATTTAAATCTCGGCCAGCCCTAGTCCAATTGGTCCGAAGTCGAAAGGTAGTAGTAACACACTGAGCGTAAGGGCCATAAAGCTGTAAGAACATCGGACAATGATCCGAGTCAAAACTATCAGGGTGGATATAAAATTTTACAATAGGGAATAAGTCTGGAGAAATAATAGCAAGATAGAGTACAGAAGGTGAATTGTTAGCCATGAAACGGGTAGGAATGTCCCTGTTAACAATGCAAAGATCATTTCTAGCAACCCAGTCAAGAAACTGATTCACCGGGGCCAGGCCTTGACTGCCCTGTTTTAGTAAATTTAAATTTAGGTCCATCATGATAATAAAAGGTGGTTCAATATCATCAAGAAGAGAAACGAAAAAGCCAAGGTCAAAACTGCATCTGGGATTATAGATATTTACAATGGTGAGAGGAATATTATTGACCCATAATTTAACAGCAACATACTCGATGAAAGGATGTTGAATGGGGAGAGAAAGGTCGATGGAAATAACATTACGCTGGATCGCGGTGAGGACGCCACCCCCACCGCCCCCAGGCCTATCTCTACGATACAGAACTTTCGGATTGGCAGCGAAAGAAAGAGCCGGAGTAAGGAAGGTTTCTTGAGTAAGCAAAACAGGAACAGAAGCAAAAACCGGACACCGGAGCCAAGCGGCCCTGGCCCGAACACCACGAACGTTCCACTACACAACAGAAAAAGAAGCCAGACCAAAAACAAAAAAGAACACGGACAAACCAAAAAAGGCCGCCAGACAGCCCACCCCCCCCTAGAGGGGAGGGGAGTCAGGAAAGGCCACCTCAAAAAACAGGGGCGGCCCAGGCGGAGGACCGGGATTATCAAGATCGGTGGTCCCGGAGAAATCCATCGAACCGAAGTCCCCAGCAGTAGAGGACAGGGGCGATGGCGAATTAGCTTGTGACAGTCTCTGTTTTTTCTTTATTTTCTCTCTAGTTTGCGGAGCACCCGACAGCGTCGGGGGCAGAAATTTTTGTAACATGTTCGTAAAGGATGATGTCATTATTTCGATGACTTTGTTGAAAGTTTCGACTTGAGTACTTAAAAAATTCTGGAGGGTTTCCTGAAACTTAGCCTCGAATCTTTCCATGATCTTTTCAAAGTTCGTGGTTACCTCCTGTATATTAATCTTTTCCTCCCTATAGCTGGGAGACGCAACCCCCGCATAGGAAGGTGCCTTCCTATTGTTATTATTCTGTGCGTAACGACGCCGAGCTTCTGTGATCGTTAAATGGTTAAGCCGTTAAAAATAGAGATAAGTTTCGGTGTGCCAGGGAAAACACTTTACTCCAACTTTCAAATTCGTTTTTCTCAAAACGAAGGTTTTGGAGTAAAGTGGTTTTACCCCTGGACCCTTCAATTGTTCCATAATAGCTACATCTTGAGTATACTATCTACCATCACGCTGTATATTATGCTAGTGTGAAGGTTTTTTAAAATAATATTACGGCCCATAGAACAAATTACTTTGATTAACATGTTGATAAAGGTTTAACAAAAATGTCATCATAGAGCCTCGTCTAATCGGTCCTTTAGTTAACTTTCCTGTAGTTTTTCTTTTGTTAATTCCTTTCATTGTGTGCTTTTTGCTGTCTTCAATACACTTTCTGATACGATTTTGTAAAATCACATCATAATTTTGAACTAACATGACCAGTTCAAGAAAATTACCATGATTTTCTATAGAGTCCAGTGTATAAGTCGCTTCTCATATTCCTCACTGACACCAAATATTATGTGTGGGTCACGTTTTATCGATTTTTCGATCTTATAATTCTCTCTAAGTTAGTAAATTTCCTTAAATTACACAATGATTTTATCTATATCATCCTCTTTTCTGGTACCAACCAGTATCCGTACTTTAGAGATTTCCCTACAAGCCGTTATACCAATTTTCAGCTTTTCAGGCTTTATCAGCTTTTGAATATCATCTTTAGTTTTTCTTGCCACTTGTACCTTCTTTGGTACTATAGTTACTACATGTGAGCCTTCACCTCTGTTCTTTACTCTCGTCATAGGTTTCCCAACACTAATTTTCTTAGCTGCCTTAGCGTAACTCTCCTTTCCATTTGACTTTTCCAAGATATTTAAATGTCCAAGCAAATAAGAGAGCAACTTCTGCTGTTCTTTAGTTTAATATTCTCTTGGATATCGTCGTTCATATTCTTCTTAGTATCGGCGCTCCATTTGGAGACGCTGATAGCATTGCTCGACGACCGGTGGCGTAGTGGTTAAAAGCTTCAAGCTGCCATACCACAGGTCCACGGTTCGATCCTGCGACTGGGTAACGTCGACTCAACCTTTCATCCCTTTTGTGGGTCGATAAAATGAGGACCAAACATGCTTCGGAACTAACTCTGGAGGTCCCGTGTCAGGTTGACCACCTGACAGAGACATATGATGTATGGCATCCCAAGCCATACCCAAGCAGAGATGGGCACCACAGGCCTTGGTCCACACGGACTGTTGCGCCATGAGTTGAGTTGATAGCATCGCCATAAGCTGAGTTGATAGCATGAGTTGGATAGCAGCGTTCAGTTTTCAATCTCCATCATTAAAGGCCACACAAACTTCCCATCCTCCGACGTTTGCGACTGAGCTATAGGCATTTAGGGACCCCGAGGCAAGAACGCAAATTGGGCCCCCTGGGTAAATAATGAAACATTTTTATGGAGCCTCCCCTCCCACGCTTCATGTATTAGTTCCCAATAAAACAGTAAGATATTCGATTTATGCATTCTATTCACTGTAAACTGAAATTACCATTTACCCAAAGATGATATTTTACATTTTTAACTATACAGTCGATATAACTAATACAGTTACAATATTAAATTGAAATAAGCATTTGAAATGGAAAATATCAGAAGCACAATATTGTACCTAATAAGGTCATGGAAATTATAAGGATAATGAAAGAAGCAGAAATCTAATAGTTATTTTATATAACTCCTTTGTTTCCTTAAATTTATAGAGACAATGTAAACATGTGTTGCTTATGATTAATTTATTACACGAACTTGTAGGGTAGTCCAACTATTAAACTTCTGACATTGCAAAACAGTATAGACCATATTAGGTTACTAAAAATGACTTTCCTGGATTTTTTCTGTGAAAAAATATCAATGAGCTTAGAAAAATCAATTTCTTTAGCTCGTTCATTTTCAATTGAAAGCAGTGCCAAACTTGCTAGTCGATCCTGACTCATCGTTGATCTCATATAACTTTCAATTATTTTCAATTTAGAAAAAGAGCGCTCTGCTTTTGCTACTGTAACTGGAATAGTCAGATACATTTAACAGGCTGTACCTATATCAGGGTTTAGTAGACATTAATGAGCTATGCTTTACAAATAGCAAGTCTGCCAAATCTTTTACAGACGTCATCTTGGTTGTTTGATTTTTGAATGATGATCTTACTGAGAGAATTTGGGCAGTAAACATTGGCGAAACATTGTATGAAAAAGTCTCAGCAAACTCCTTGGTTTCATTTTGTAGGTCGTTATCAGAGGCATTAGCAAGGAAGGAGGGGTGTACTACTCTGTACGTGTCCACAACTGCCTTCATGCCTGTAAATCTTCGGTCCACCTGGGAAATTATAATGTCAATCATTGGGTAAAATACCATCACTTTAAATCTTTTGTTATCCACTAACCACTCGTCCTTGCAAAGCTCATCCTTTTTCTTCTTTACTTTCCTGATTCTACTGCTAGGAAATTGACTCACGTTTCCCCACTTTGCACTAATGGCAATAACCTCTTTCATTGTTTCATCAAAAGGTTCTCTAAAATGAGTAACTTCCACGAGGGGATTTTCCAAAGTCTCGTAAGAAAGTGGCAATGTCTTATGCCTCTGATTGAATCGTCGGGTATCACAGAAATGATCGATCCTTAAGGGACATATCTATCGAGCTGAATTATTCAAAATCGACAGTGGCCCATGTGATTCAGAAGTGGAAGGTGAGCGGTGATTGTTGGAATGTGCCCCGAATCGGCAGACCCACGAAACTAGGAGATTGAGACCAACGGGAGCTGTCCAGAGAAATTCGGAAGAACCGCACCTAACCGATGGCTCACATACTCTAGGAGTTTCAACAGGCATCCGGGAGTGTTTCGATGAATACTATCCGTAAGGAAGTACATCTACTTGGTTTTCATGGTCGCGTTGCCGCCCATAAGCATTTGATCACAAAGTCCAACCGCGCTTCCCGGTTAATGTGGTTCAAAGCATGTCGAAAGTGAACCGTATATCAGCGGAAACGGGTTCTCTGGAGCGACGAATCAAGGTTCACTCTCTACTGTTCGAATGGCAGGGTTTGGGTCTGGCGTCTGCTTGGAGAACGCCTCCTGCCAGAATGCATTGTGCCCACAGTAAATTTCGGCGGAGGTGGAATTATGTCTGGGGGTATTTCTCTTGGTATGGACTGGGGACCCTTGGTCCCAATTCATGGTAAGCTCAACGCCGACTACACTATTTTGGATGACAGTGTGCTTCCTACGTTGTGGCAGTTTTACGTGTTGGACCCATGTTACTTCCAGGACTACAATGCCAGCTGTCATATTATGGAAATCGCGTTATAAAACCACCGCGCTATAGGAGACTTGAATGTATAAGGTTTATTTATTTTTATCACCATAAGTATTAAATTATAAAAATCAATTTAACAGTGGTTACTTTAAATTACTACCTACACTAAGGTACCTTTAACCTTATATTAAAAAAAATTGTTTCTCGCCTCTTGTTCTTTTTCTGTATTGCATTCTGTATCTTCGATGGGTTGCTGAGTTAGCCAGGAAGACATACAAAAAGTACCCTTTATTGCTTCAGCATCTTTCCTGCTTTTTTGCAGAGCCACTTTTATAAGTCCTTTTCATAATTTTTATATGCAACTGCATATTTGTATTGCAACTGTTAACTAGGAATGCGTAATTTTTGTATTTACGAAATAGATGCGAATAAAAGCGAAATTTGTCAATATGAACGAATAAATGCGAAAATAATACTAATTTTGGGCGAAAACTCGGTAATAAATGGCTTTTTAAGCGAAATTAGTTAATACTAGTAGTAATATATTGAGATAATTGCTTAACTTAAGACAATCTATGCATTGTCTTTAACCGAGAGATCTCACTCTCTTTTGGATTTGCTCAGAATTTCGCCCGGACAGTTTGCCCGTACTGGAATCGAACCTAAAAATCAAACACTAAAATTCAACCGATCAGCTTGCTTTCTCGACAGACTTTTGTCATGAGGTCTCTCTTCACTCAGGGTCATCTTTTGTCCCCCTACACACAGATTCTGGGGAGATCAAATTGTCGCAAGACAACCCCGTCTGTGAAGTCGTTTCCTCTATCACTCCCCATGTCTGGACACTCCTTGGTGCAGGTGGCCAAGTAGAAGGGGTCGAAACGAAGCCCCTTTTCTGAGAAGGGTGGATCGTAATTTCTTCCCACACATCTAAAAACAAACGGGGAGGGGAGATGCTGTCATAAGCTGTTCGGTCCGTTGAGGCCTGTTCACATAGAATCTGTCAGTGTCAACGTTACTCTTATTGAAATACAACTAAACCTTGCGGAATGCATCTGAAAATATAGTACGAAAACAATAGAGCGAAACATCACGATTATGAATCCGCATGAAATATTACGACTTCATTTTTTACCCCCTGTCTTAGGGGGCCCCCTTACCTCGGGGCCCCCGGGGAATTTCCCCTGTTGCCCCAGCCTAGTTACGCCCATGGCCCCCAGGGCCCACCAGGAGTACTAAGAGTAAACATTATTTTAAGATGTTGTTAAAACGCCAGTTAAATTTTATACGCGTTAACTTCCTCGTAAAGAGTAAAATTACTCTAGTGCAACTAATTATAAAGTAGTGTAGTAAAAAAATATCTGAGTAATAAAAAATACAAACCACTTTTTTGGAGAGCCCTTTAGGGGCCCCAAATACAAACCTCTTTTTGGGGCTCATTCGGGGCCCCAAACATGAACCTTTTTGGAGGCCCCTTCGGGTCTCCACAGGGACGGATTTACATATTTTTATGCCCTAGGCCAAAGCATCATTTTTCGCCCCCTTCCTTCCATTTAAATTTTTGATTTATAACATTAGATTTAATATACAGTAAGAGTTTTTGAAACATATATACTTAATAAACATTTGAATAACATATTTTTAATAAATATGTTCTACATAATTTCTTCTAATTTATCTAAAACTTACAATTAAAATTTTTTTCGTCGTGCTTTCGCCCATGAAAATTCTTCAATAGTTTCATTGAAGTCAACAGATCTTGTTAAATCTGCTTCAACGCAAAGAAGTGCCAAGGCATTTACTTTGTCTTGTTACAGCAAAGATCTTAAATGATCTTTGATTCTTTTTAGAGCAGAAAAAGATCTTTCTGCAGAGGCATTTGTGGCAGGTGTGTACACAAACATTCTCAATGCGATATCAACATTTGGATACAATATTTGTAATCCACTTTCACGTAGCCACTTGCAAATTGCTAAGGGACTTTTCGAACCAATGCTGCACTCAGTTATGTGAGATTTTAGATATTGCAGTTCATCACATAATGCAGGCTCCAAATCATCTTTAAAAATTGCCTGTAATTTTCTTCTCTCTTTTTCAAGCTCAGGAGAAGTCAGTGACCAAATTTTCGTAATTCCTTTAAATTTTTCACCGAGCTCTCTATAAGCTTGTGACCTCTTCTCAAGCTCTGTTTTGAGTTTGTCCACAATCGTGAAATAGGTATTAACTCTAAAGGTATCACGCCCGTTTAAATTAACTTCGCCTTCACGTTTTTCGTCAGCTTGTAGTTTTCTGAAAACCCGACGCTTTTCATCACGCTCATAAACTTTCTTTTCAGAAATATCCAGAGCTTTGTTTTCATATGTATCAAATTGTTCTCGCAGTTCTAACAAGAACTTTACGAGTGACTGAAGAACTTTGGCAACTTCTGAAATATCAAGTTCTACGTTTTGTACATACTTATTGACTTGGTGAAGTCTAATCAGCACCGTTCCCCAAAACTGTGCCATGAATACTGTTTCGAGCCTTTGCAACTTCGTTAGTAAACCTCTAGCTTCTGCTCTTGTTCCTGATTTTTGACTTTCGTCACTTTCAAAGTATTTTAGAGCTTTTATGACTGCAAACCAATCTTCTTTTAATGCTCTGCAAGCATCATATCTTGCCGACCATCGTGTCATGGAGAGGCTTTTTACGGTAAGGGTGCTATTTTTCTTGAATGCTTCCCACCTCGCTGTAGACGACGAGAAAAAATTATAAAGTTCTTGGAGCAAATTAAAAAACGATGTGGCTTCAATGCAGCAATCTACAGCATGCGTGCCCACTAAATTTAAAGAGTGTCCTGCACAAGGTATGAAGGAAGCAAGAGGAGAAACTTCAAGTATCCTAGCCTGAAGACCGGAGTAAACACCAGCCATATTAGCTGCATTGTCATATGATTGACCACGACATTTCAAGATATCAAGGTGGAGATCAGTGACAGTCTTAGTAACAGCTTCAAACATTTCATGGGCTTTGTGGCCAACGTTAGGTAAAAATTTTATAAATCTCTCAACAGGTTTCCCATTTTCTTTCACATATCGCAAAACAAACGACAGCTGGTCCACATGCGAGATATCAGGAGTTGAATCTACAACAAGGGAATAGTACTTTGATGTTTTAGCTTCATTAGCAATATGCGTTAGTACTTTTTTAGCTAGGAGCTCGATGAACTCATCACAAATAGTAGATGAGAGATAGGATGTCTGTCCACTACCTGGATTCCCGAATTTCCTGATGTAATCAGCCAAAAATGGATCAAACACAGAAATTGTCTCCAACATCAGCATGTAGTTGCCATTATTATTAGAACCAAATATTTCATTTCGACCTCTAAATGGCAAGCCACGCGAAGCAAGAGCTTTAATTACTACAACCACTCTGTGTAACACATTTCTCCAGTATTCAATTTCTTCATCAACCATTTTAGTTAGTTGCAGATCGATTCTTCCAAGTTTAGCTCCTCTGTGTTTTAAAATTAGGACGTTATTTCTATGACAAACCGAATTTTCGTGTTCCTTCAGTCTAGATGATACGTTTTTTCCAGTCATTAAATCCATTTCTTACAAAAGATGATTCAGTCTTTGTACCAGAATGGAATAAAAGACAAGGTCCGCAGAAGACACTTCCTTTACTTTCTGAATATGCTAACCAACCTCGGTCTTGCGTATCACCGTTTACTAGTTTGCTGCTAAAGTAACTACCATTAAATGACCAGCTTCTATCGCCGTATTGCCTCTTCGACTTTGAGAAATCTACATTTTTATTCTGATTAAGACCATATTGAGATTCGTAATCACGTAAGTCATCGTTGATAACCCAGTGTGCTGGATCTGGATCATAAGAAAATCCTCGATGCTGTTTGGTAGAAGAAGACTCTGATGTTGAGGTCAACAGACGTTCAGTGTGTAGAAGCTTTTTTTGCTCCCCATTCACGAATTGTGCAGCTTCTATACCTTCCTCGCTATTTACACTACGTTTTTTCATTAGAACTTCATTTTCTTGAAAATCTTCAATCAAATTTTTGTTCTCGTGACTGAATTTGACAGTTTTCATCGTGAGAAGATGATAATAACCATTGTTTGAAGACTTCGCTGCTTTTCTTTCTATCCTGCATTCTCACTTTTGCTTCCTTTCTGTAGTCTGACCCACATTTTCGTTTTTTTGGCTGATTCATTTCCACTCCTGAAAAAAATATTCTTTTGTTAAAAAAGAGAAAAAAAACATGCCAGTTGTAAGAAGCTTGATTTAAGGGCTCGTACACACGTAGAATAAAGATCTCTGTAATTCTTTTCCCATCTTTTTCTTTCTGTTTAATTATTCGTTTATCATTTGGTTCGTTGTATGAATATTTATTATTTTCTTTATTTTAGTTAATTATGTTTTCGCAATTACAGAATCGTCCATAGATTAAAAGTTAGTCCTCTGATCAAACAGTTTGGGACAGCCGGTATTAAGACTTTTATAGTAAACTATATATAGTAAAATAAATTCTTGAAAAAAGTCCCCTACGAAAAAATTTTCTTGGAACAACCTTAAAGCGTTAAAGAAAAAAAAAAGAAAAAACTAATGCTTAGGTTTCCTAGGAAAGCGGTGCCGCTATATAGCGACCGTAACGTAGCAGTGGTTAGAGTCACTAAAATATTTTTATATGCAAATCAGAAAATGCTGGTTTTTTAGAGCGTGTTAGTTTTGAGTATAACTTGATATACGCATATTCACCATACTTGAAAACCAATGTCATTTGATTTGCATATAAAACGCTTTAGTGACGCTAACCACTGACTGCTACATTACGGCCGCTATATTTCGGCACCGCTTTCCTAGGAAACCTAAGCATAAGCAAAGAATAGAAGTAAATTTAATTACGATGCTTTTTATCTCAGCATTTGAAAATGATTCCTGGTTGTTTCAAACATAGACGTCGTGCCGTTGGCTATGAAGCAAGAAACATTTTAAAAACTTTCTTTTAATTTAAAACAAATCATTGAAAAAAGTATAAACAAGTAATATATATAAAAAAAAATTTTAAAGTCAATTCCTACTTAGGTCAACAAAGAAAAAGAAAAATTTGAGTGTGAACTAATAGTAGGAATTGAAAAAAAGGATTGCCTGCCAGAACCTTGCCTACTGTGCGAGATTAGGAGGGGGGGGGGAAGAGAGAGAAAAAGTTTGTCAGGTTGGGGATTCGATCTCGCAACCTACAGGACGGAAGAAGCCCGCGATACCGCAGTGCTACCGTTTACACAGTAACAAGAGGGAAATTAATATTCAAGAGCAAGAGACGCTCTAGGTCTAAAACTAAAATTGATTAATTAAATTTAATTAATGAATTAATATTTGAAAAAACTGTATTAACATCAAGTGTCATCCACTACAAGTTTAAAAAAATGTATTTGAACTTGAGTGGATGAATAAAAAGTACTTTTATTAACGATTGAAAACTTGAACAAGATATATATAGAGAGAGTGTGAACTAATAGTAGGAATTGAAAAAGGTACTGCAGACCTCCCGTCAGAAGAGACCTGGAACTGGTTTTAAGGTTGCTGCCTCGGGGATTCGATTCTCGAAATGAGGGGGCGGGGGTAATCAACACCCCCATACCATTTCACGCGGAAAGTATTTATCGCTCTTTAGGTATTAAGAAAATTACGAAGGTTTTAACTATTTAGGCTTTAAGAAAACTATCGTATGTTTTGATTTCTATTTTCATGTAATCAACGTATTTTGAAACTTTCAACTCTGCTTCGCACTACTTACTATTTCACGAATATGAGGGAGTTTCATAAATCCTCAATAAAATTTAGAGTCATGTTTACTTTTATAAATAAGGGATCACACAAAAATGTATTATTATAGATGCAGATTTCTGGGTAGTTGGGTTTTTGTAATTGTTAGTTTTTTCTTTCGCTATAGAAGACGCGATCTGTTTCGGTAATTTTGTTTTCATTTAAAGTAATAAGTGTGGCCAGTTATAATAATAACTGATGCAAATATAAAACAAATGGGCTTTCAGAAACTAATGGCAGCACGAATAAATGATAAAAATGGCACTACTGAAGTGTTTTTAATGATAGATTTTTTTTTCATTGCATGTATTGTATAGAGTTGATTACAGAGGCTGTTCACACATTTTTTAGACGATTTTGGTAAGCGGTAATAAAAAATCGTTTGCTGCAAAAGAAATAATTGCAATTGTACTATGTTTTTAAAAGTCAAAATTATCGTCTGCGGCTTGAAAGTTTTGTTTTTATTCAAAAGGGCGTTTTTAACAAAGCAGTGGTTCGAAGGCTACATTTATGCTCTTTCCGAAGAGAAATATGCATACTCCGTTATCCAAAAACGATGTGAGAGTCATGGTTTTGTGATATCTAAAGCGTCGATAGGTAATATCGTCAACAAGAAAGGAAAAAAACGTCAAATTGGAGCCTCAAGTGGGACAAAAATTCCAAACAAGTATCCAAGGAAAAAACGGACATCTCCGACTATTGCAAAGGTACGTTGTTTAATGTTAAAAGAAAATCCCCCTAGTCAAAGGATAGTTGCAAAATCATTAAAATGCTCGGTGTCCACTGTAAACAAAATGATAAACGTTGATTTAAATCTTAAGAAAGCGAAAAAACGCAATGTTCATCGTCTTCTTCCAAATCATATTGCTGAACGCAGGACACGCTGCAGAATTCTATATGAGAAACACTTATCCAAAGAAAAATGGAAAACAATTGTCACAATAGATGAATCATGGGTGTATTTAAATGATTGCAACAAAAAAAGAGCCATTTATTATCATAAAAGGGGAGAAAAAAATTTAAGTACATGGTTCAAAGAATCGAAAGAAAGTTTTTCTAAGGGATTCATGATTGTTGCTGGTTTTTCTTATAATGGCAAGTTAAAAATAAAGAGAGTGGAAAAAATGTCAAGATTAACTCCAAATACTATCAGGAACATATTTTATTGCCAATTTTTCTGAATGAAATACCATCGCTTTACCCACAGTGCCATCAATCTGTGAGACTCCATCAGGACAAAGCTATCAGTCATATCAAAATCCACTGTAAATTTCCTAAAAGAAATGGAACAAAACACTGGTATCAAGGCCATACCCTTCATTGATATCCCTACTAAATCTCCCGATGTATCACCTATGGATTTTTGTGCTTTCGGACTTTTAAAATCTGCATTATCCAAACGTCGTCCCAAAACCCTTACAGGACTCTGGAAAGCTGTTCAGGAGGAATGGGATACAATACCTCTTCTGACACTTCAAAAGGCATTATTATCCTGGAAATTGCGGTGTCGAAAGACAGTTCAGAATAAATGATGCCAAATAGAACATTTAAAACGCAAGAATTTTATGTAATTTAGTTTTGTGAATACAATATACATCGTCTAAAAAATGTGTGAACAGCCTGTACTATCAGAGTTTCGGCAAATTCAGTTTTGGGATTTATGTAAGGCGTTTTTACATATCTTATTTTTTACAGAATTTAGTTTTTATTTGGGATATAAGTGGTTGGTTCTAGAAATGAGGGATTAAACATAAAACGATTATATAAGACCTTAAGTTATGGAAAAAGTTTTTAAGCCATATTTAATTTACAGAACAAATATATCTACAAATAAATATTTCTGGATTTTTTTGTCAGCAAAATCATTTTTGATTTGATCAAGTTTTAATATCCTCATGCTCTGTAGAAAGTATTGCAAGACTGTTTCGTCTCTACTGCGATATTGTTGGATTCAGGTATATTTTAATTAATTTAATATAGAAAAGCTTCTGCTCCCGGTCCCTATTTGGAAAGCCAGCAGCCCTGTTATTCGTAGCGAGGAATTTTAGAATTTTTATGGGTTTCAAAAATATTAAGATGGAAGAATATTTTAATGCTTCCATTTCTTCAACCAACATATCGAGATATACAGCTGCACAGTTTTTATAATAATTGATCACAATTATCCCTTATTATTAATATAAAAGTTCATTTTATAAGGGAGATAAAATGCATTTTTGCTTTTCAGTTAAAATTGATTGTTACATGTTTATTCGGTAGTTTAGCTTAAAAAATAAAATGATAGAATTGTTTATCTTTAATTGCTTTTGCAGTTATTATATAAAATATCAATATTTTAAGAATTTATCTCAAAACACAACTCCAGATAAGTATAAGGTTACTTTACTCTAACAGAGATCACTTCATTTTGGCAATTCATTTGCTTTAATTTTAGTTTAAAAAAAAATACTTTGCTTTAAAAGACCTTAAAATATGATTACAAAAAATTTATATATAATTTTTTTTAATGAAAACTAGTGATTTTTTAACATATATTACCCTAGGTTTTGGGAGGTAAACTTGCTCCGGAACGTTATGTCCTTGTTTAAAATAATATTTGAGTTTAGACGAAGGTAGTTACGGATTTTCTTCCACATTGTTTCAAAGCTTAAATTTTTCCATTTAAAAACGCAATCAGAAAATTCTAACTTAAACATAGAATATTATTTTTAGAAGATATTTTTATACATTGACAGATTTTGTTTTTATCTAAAATATAAATTTTAGAAGGTATAGAGCAATTTCCAAGGAAACTTAAAAAAATATTACATTCATTTTAAGTTACTCGCTAGTTATTAATTAAAAGAAAAGTTTGAACAAGAAAAAGCATGATCAAGAACACTTAAAAGTACTTGCAAAACAGTTGAACTAACAAGCTTAATTCAATACAAAAGCAAAATTCTCATATCTGTATTAATTGACAGAAAAATAACTATATTGAATAAAAATAATTTATATTAAAAAATAGCAACTAGCAGACAAATAAAAGTTCAAAATAAATAAAAAAAAGTTAAATAGTTCTCTTTTAAAAAATATTTTTAACTTTTACATTTAGAGTAAAAGTATAAAAGACCCTTAGCTTTAAATGGCAAAAAAATTGAACTATTTAAACAAACATAATGTACTTTTAATAACTTTCGTATCTATTTCTAGATTCTTTTTTCTACTAGAGCCTCCTGTAACACCCAATACGAGACTTTTCAGTCAAATGACAAATGACATTTCATCCCTTTTCATAGTGAAAAGTTTAGAGACCCCAGCCCAGGTTTAGCTTTACTTAACCAAATTAAAATCAAGTACACTCATTAAAAAAATCAAACAAAATAATAATGATAATAATAATAATAATAAATACATTTTTCAAAGCAAATCAAGTTAATATTAAAAATAAATTAAAACTAAACTCACCTTATAACTGTTAATATTGAAGACTTTAGATCTGGAAATTGTACGATAGAAAAGGTGTTTGTTTAAAAAAGCAAGAAATGTTCATAGGTCCAGATGAAAAAACTAACTGAAATAGTAGTAAGCTCACAACAGCAATTTATGTTTTGTATACTGCAAAAGGTTGACAAAGGGCCCAGCCCTTTAACGCCTTGGGGCTCCATCCGTCCTCTCCTTCCTTTATTCCCTCTCAACCGGGATCGGTACGCGGTCCCCATAGATGTTCACGTTTGGGAACTCTGATTTGCCCAACTAATAGTTCCTCCCAGGGAAAAATTTAGAAGAACCGAAAAATATTTCGGTTCCCTTTGACAAAATTAAATGTCTCTGTTCTAAGACGGCCCATTCAGTTTGCAGACACTCTGGCGGTTTCCATATAATAGTCCATTTTACTTTAAAGAAACACCTTGCACAGAAAGACACCCTAGTCCGGTGTTCACACAATGATTCTTTCACCTTTTCAACAGTTTCAAACCTGTTTGCAGACACTCTGGCGGTTTCCATATAATAGTCCATTTTACTTTAAAGAAACACCTTGCACAGAAAGACACCCTAGTCCGGTGTTCACACAATGATTCTTTCACCTTTTCAACAGTTTCAAACCTGGAGAGTGCCATCGTTTGTTATACTACGCTCCTTTGACAACGGGACGGCAATTACTGGACAGATGACGATGGGTTGGGAGTTTAAAAACCATTAGTCTTCTTAGGCTCGGTGCACACGAGCGATGCGGCGCCGGTGCGGCACGGCAGTTGCGATTAGAAGTACATAGAGTTGAACTAACCGATTCACACGGACGTTTGAGCCGCTGCGAGCTCGCAACGACCGGTTTTTCTACCCCGGGTACTGCTTCATCGCACGAACGACAACGGCTTAGAAGTACCTTCATTTCAACTGCGCTATTCACACGGACGACATTTTGCCGCAAAAACAAAATGGCTGAAAGTGTAGACACAGAACTTTTAATAGAGGAAGTTAAAAAGTTTCGTGAATTGTGGGATATTAAATGTGAAAAGTACAATATATTTACAATATATTAAATATATTAAATTGTACACAAATTAACTACACAAATTAAATACACAATTTAATATATTTACAATATATTAAATTGTGTACAATATATTTACATTATTCTAATTTTTTGAACCATGTTATGAAGTATTCTAATATTTTGAATTTTTTTTCACTTGCTGTTTTAAATATATTTTCTATTTCATTGTAATATGTTCATATTTTTATAATCTACAAAATATGCAGATTTGTATTATGATAATTTATATTTGATATCATTGATTATTTATTTGATAAATTAGATTTGCAATTCCCTTGACCATATTTTCTTTCTAATTTTTTGAATCGGAGCTGTAGTCTGAAAACAGACTCAATCCTACCTTTGGAAAATTCAGTACAGATGTGACTTTTTGTTAAAGGAATCTAGCAGACCATTAAATACATAATGGTGGGCCACTTCCCTAAGTGGAAAAAGGGGTCAATTTTTTGGAAAAGACCACAAAGAGACAATTCAAGGCCCGGGGTGTCAGGCTGACAAAAAGGAACGCATGCCTGGAGGTGCCAGGTGACATTTATTTAACGGATCACGACGATCAGGTTTACAATATTTCAGATAAATTTACATTACTCATATTTCAGTCTCGTATTAATTTTTGATGTTTCCTCAAATGTAATTAGATAAAAACAGCAGAGAATAGCAGTATATAACTTAATTAAAAATTAAACACAAATCTAAATAATATGCTAGAAAGTAAAAATTAAACATATTTTTTGATTTATTAAACTTTTATTAATTTCCAACTATTAAATTTTTAAATATTTATTGTTATTTTTAAATATCGCATTTTCCATTCACATTTATTGTTAAATGCAGTCATTTTGCCATGGCAGTTTTCCGACATCACTAATGAAATAGTCCGCCCATGTATTTCTGATCTGATTTAAATTGATCTCTCCTTGATTTTGATGGGATCCTTGATTTTGGCCGCTGTCATAAAATCCTTCAATACATAATGTATCTTCAAATTTATATCCATCTCTTTTGAGAACATAATTATGAAGGGCACAACACGTTTTGATGATGCTTATAGCAAAATCAGGTTTCACGTTTAGAGGCCTATGTAGTATTCGCCATTTGTTGCTCAAAATTCCAAACGAACATTCGACATATCTTCGAGCTCGAAATAGTCGGTAGTTAATTAATTTGTTTTTAAATTTTTTTTTAAAAAATTTTATTTATTTATTTTTTTGAACAAAAATTTACCGCTGTACGGTCTCAAAACATTTCTTAACAAGGAAAATGCTTCATCTCCAACAAACAAACACGTAGGGCAAGACTGGGTGATCCATCCCAGGCAGGGGTTTACCTGTTAGAATTTTCACGCCTCCGCTTTCTAATTTTTTATTGAAAGAGCTATTTTGGAAAATTAAACTATCCGAATCTTTGCCATAGGAGCCAATATCTACATACAAAAAGTTATATTGTGAATCAGCAACTGCTAATAACACCACAGAAAAATAATGTTTGTAGTTGAAGTATAATGAACCACTTCTTCAAAAGAGTGTTTGCTCATTCGGAAGTAATTAAAAAACTTTGCTTCGTCATGACACAAGTCTTCATATAATAAGGAAGATGTCCCTTTTAACATCCTCTAACTCACCAGTGGGTGGACCCAATAATTTCTTTTTCTGTATTTTAAATACTTATAAATAAAGTACGAAAACACAACTCTTTTTCTTGAGTACGCTTCCAACTCTCGTGTCCTCAATGTTACACCTCGCGTTCTCTAATTGTTCGCTCATGTACACCATCTGTCTGTCACGTGAATTTCACAGAACAGCCAAAACCGCAACGAGATCGCCTCTCGTGTGAATTGAAGCCTGCGGCACCGATGCGATTTCACACCGGCACCGGATCGCTCGTGTGCACCGAGCCTTATCGGACTGCCCCCGGTCTGAAATCTGTTTTTGGAGGAAAAAGCGAGGGCTGTTTGCTCTTTGTCAAATGTATCGAAAGATACAGCGGAAGTTGTCTTTTGTGAGGTTCAAGTCCGACTGCTTTCTGCAATCATTATCCCTTCAAATTGCAAGAATTCTTAACTTGCTTCTCGTTAACTCATAATGGATGTTTGGGAAAAGAATGAAAGAAAATGAAGGAAAAAATAATTAGTCAGTTGACAAAAAAGTTATTTCAAAATGCGTATATTGCAAATAACATTTTTAGCGATACTAAGAATATATAAATAAAAATTAAAAAGAAAAAAGAATTGAACTTTTTCGTTTTATATCGATAAAAATTTTTTAATTTGGTTGTTACTTCTTCTAAATTTACGCCCTCTAAACGGCTGCGCCATAGGCCATGGCCTAGGTTGGCCTTATGGGAAATCCGTCCCTGGGTCTCCAAGTATAAACCACCTTTTTAGGCTCCTTCGGGGCCCTCGGCGATCGCCGAACTAGCCAGTCCGGGCCTGATTTGAAGGAACATTTTTAGATATTATGCATGGTTTATGCATCACAGTTCACTTACCTTTGATTCGGATTTTTTTTACAGTGGTAATATCGAATATACTTCATAAAAGAATTGGGATTCCATAATGTACTGGAAAAATCGCCTTTTTATGGATATTAGTAATTCATCGTGTGTTTGTGTGACAGCAATGACACATTGCGGCATACCATCAACCGACACCAAATAGGTCTCAACAGATATGGTTCGCTATTTCACCTGCCACCAAAGAGGAAAAATAAAGTATGTCGGCATTCCATTTTGTCCCAGTAATGTTAGATTTCATTAAATTCAGGACTTAGAGGCACAGCTGATGAACTCCACTTCAAATAAATCAGTTGAGCGCCTGAAATGTAACGTGACGGTATCTTGTGTAAACGCACTGGTAGGCGAAAGCCAGCAAAAATTCAGAATTGTAGCTATAGGATTTTGCATCCCATTATGTTGCTTATCCAGCGGCAGGAAGCCCTTTTCAGTTTTTTTATTTTTGTGTTTCGTCTGTAGGGAGTGTTAGCCAGTACTGCTAATCTCTCGGAAATAACGGTGCAAAAAATGACTGTCTACTAACACTAATTCGAAAAACAAGTTACTTATCCACGTTAAACAAATATCAATAAAAATACATTTGACAAAAGTTGTCTATGCTGATCCAAACTAACAGCTACTTCAATGGTTCAACAAAAATTAATTAGGATTTAAAAGTGGGGCTATATTTATATACCTTTAGGCAAGTTCTTCCAATTTTTTTTAAACAAAATTTCAATTTTTCTTGAAACGTGCGTTAATTGCAATCGTTAACTTACAAAAATGACCGTTGGAAGGGGGTAGGAAAGAAAAGTGAAAAATCTACAGAATTTGAATTCTGATACTGTGAAATTCAGAAACTATTGTTTTCATAAAATTTTTTAAAGGAATTTACTATTAACAAAAACATTGATAAGAAATTTAAAATGCAAATAATTTTAATGAGTAGTTAGATAACGTACTCGATATCTAAACGCTAAATATCCAGTTCATATTTTAAAATGCGTGCTTTAATAACAATTAGAAATAAAAATGCGAAAGAACTAAACACCGTAGTTAGGTTTTTTTTAAACAATGAACAAAATCTGTCTTAAAAATAACGGTTTTTAAATAGTATCGAATAATTTACTGTTCTACTACATACATTGAGGAAACATTTATCTTGCGTTGTTTGTATGCTTTAGAAACTTACCAGCAGATGGGCAAGGAGTTACATTTAACGTGGTTCTGTTTGTGATAATTTTTTTTAGACAAGATCCTATAATATAGTTGTTACGTACAAATATATATTTAAATATTATATATATATATATATACATATATCCTTTTTGGCTGTTTTCACCGCAAATTCGGTGTCTAGCAAATAATTTTAAAAAGAAATAGAATATCGAACTTCAAATACGTACTGACTAGACTCTCGTGACACGCCGTCTGAACAGTAGATAGAAAAGCACATAAAAAAGAAAATTTCCTCAACCTGTCTACCACTATGATAAATCTATAGTTCTAAATATGAAAGTAATGAAGTTCAGAAAGCAGTTTTTTTTTACAGAGTTTTGTAACAGGAATAATTACTCGTTAATTGGTTGTAATCACATAAGAAATACAGTTCTTTACATGTGTAGGTAAGGTTACATGCAAAATCAGTTTAAAAAGTACTGCAAATATTAATATTGTGAATATATACTTACTTTAATACACATGAAAATGAAACAGGAAATACTCATGAAGAATTCACAAGTTAGGTGATGTTAAGACTGCCAGCGCTTCGAACAAATGCAACCAAACACTGACAGTCTTAACGTAACCATAAAATGCAATATTAGGAGTTTGTATTCACAAAAGGAAATTCAAACTATATCACAGTCTCCATCTCCAGTTAGATCCTTCTTCCTGTAATGAAGTTCAGTATCAGCTTAATACAAGATCAAACTAAATTCATACTTAAAGCTCATTAAAATTAACTTTAAAAAACCCTTCCATTTTCATAATCGTTCTTAACTTAAGCCTTTCTTCTTTCTTCTTTTCTTCAAAGTTTAAAAGAGTTATTATGCTTGGAACTTTGTCATCCGTCTGAAGTTGTAATGATTGAAATATTTTGTAGCTCAAGACCCATAAGTAAAGCTAAAAGATCTTGATTTGTCCGGATGCACTTACCGAAAATTCCTGGTAGCAAATCCAGCATAATACTTCAATTTGAAATTAAGTATGTTCTTGAGAACGGTAGCTTATAAGCGGAAACTAATTAGTGAATAGACAAATGTTATCTCGAATATTTTAATCAAATAAGGCGTCATTAAAGTTTGCATGAAATAAGAATAAAAAAAGTGATAAACGGAAATATACATAAGCAAAATCAGTTGCGGACGAAAATATTGCCAACCTGAGTGTTATCGAAAAATCTGTACAAAAGTTTTGTAGTGAGAAACGATAAGTAAAATTACGGGTTCTCAGTTGTTATTACCAGGGAGCAAGAGTTGGACTTTGATATCTTCAATGGTTTGTACTGTTAACATAAAATTAGTACAGTGAAATTACAGCAATTTCTACCAGCCAACAAATACTAAAATCTTAAGTCTTTGAGTCATATGGAAACGACATTATCGTAATGTACACTAGTAATCGATAACAGCATCTATCAACACATGAATTAAAACACTTCACAATGACGTTATTTTCAAGAGGATTGATTTCTGTTCAGGATTCAGAAGCTTCGGGAAGAGTAATGGTAACTACAGTGCATGGGCAAACTGATTTATGTTCACTCTTTGGAGTAGATGTCATCTTAGAGATGTAGCTCCTCTATTGGACGTTTTGAATTGATAACAAATGCAGATAATAACAACGACAATAATCCTATTCTACCATATTTTATCAAATGTTTAACAAACACACGTTAAACATCTACGTATCAATACAATTACGTTACTTTTCTGGTCTTGACCATAGGAACAAGTGATTAACTGTGTTACCTAGGCTCTGGTCTTGTTGCAGCAAGCATCATTTTAAAGAACAGAAACCAATCAGCTTTTTTGAAACACCGTTGCCACTCCGCAAGCAAACATAACCAAAATTGATGCACTTAATATTACGTAAGATTAATTAACATAAATATAATAAACAAAAATTAGTTATTGAAATATGTTTAGTGTGTTACCTGCCAAGCCACTTACATTTTTGTATGAGTCTTTTGACCAAAAACATTTTGTTTTAGGAGAGTGAATAAGACACAGCAATGAGATAATTGTGGTATTTCGATAGAACTTTTTCAACTGTTATTGAAACAACTTTTTTAACTGTTACGGAAGCGGGATATCACATTTTTGGAATTTATTTTTCTTGTATCGCTGTGAAGGTACATTAAAATCTTTTAAACACGAACTGAATTATATTATTGGGTAGAGTGAGGACTGTGTGAAAAAGGAAGTATAGATATCATAAAAGAAAGCAGCTTTCAGCTCAAACACGGAAAACATTTCCTTTAACGCAATGTGTGTGGGCATTTCTGTTCAGTTAGACTTATTTATTGTAATTAACATGATGTTCAACTTATAGTATGTTTATTCAATGGTCAGCAGCCTGTCGGAATGTACTTCCCTGTCTGACGAAGAACTATATTAATCAGTTCGACACTAGTTTCCACTCTCATTTCCTGTTGTGGATTTTCGGAATCTGTGCGTTACTGTTTTATTTTGTTGTTTTCATCTTTGTCCTTTCAAAAAGAGTTCTTTAATAAGTTAATATAATCACAACAAAAGATAGAAAATCTCTTAAAACTGAAACCGTAAACGATGGTATGAAGGAAAAACAGGCCATAAACACATAGATATCACCGAAATCGTCGAACCTAAAACAGAACTGGAAAAAGACATGATAGAAGGAGCATATTATAGACCAGGGGTGGCCAGACTTTTTGCAGCAAGAGCCAAAGTTACCTACCTGAAAATCTTGGGAGCCACACCAAAAGTTCTTGGTGAAAAAAATATCAGAATCATAATGTATTTATTTTGATAGTTTTTACATATTTATCAAAATTTTTTATTTACTCTTCACTACTGCAAGGTAAATGAATTTGTAATGTAGAAACTAATTTTTTATAATCAGGTTGATAATTAGAAATTGATCAAAAAATAAACCGTGTAAAAGCAAGTTTGTGCATTTGGTGATTTTTTAAACCGCGTTAATTCAAAATCGTGTAAAAATAAACCTTGAAAAAAAAGTTTAGGTGTATTTTATTATTTCATTCAAATATTATGTTATCAATCACAAACATAGACAAGTTTTTAAATAAATACTGAGAAAATGTGCTACCAATATACAGAACCAATCGATTTAAAAAAATTGATACCTAGGTAATTACGTTATCAGTAAATCAATATCAGAAGATTTTGAAGTGAGGTTAAGTATGAGAAACACTGAGAAACACGAGAGAAAGTAAGTCGTGAAGTTTACAGTTACGAAGGAATGAAGTTGGTTACGGGGACAAAATGACTGAACCTATATCGAACCGAAATAAACCGATATTTTTTTTTTTCGGTTCAGCTCCGGTTTTCGTTTCGACCAAAATAACGGTTTTTTCCGGTTTTCGGTTCAGTTCCGGTTCGAAGCCCTGATTTAAACACACTAATGACTGGGATCCCAGTTCGGCCTACACGAGGTCTGAACAAGTGTATTAGTATTAGAACAACTATATTTTTACGAAGGTTGAGCCGGGTCGAACCGAAGAATACCGAACGATTGTCCGAATCATTTCCTATGGCTTCATGTATTTATACGATTCAAGAAATTCAAAATATAACAAATATTTTTCATTTATTAGTTGAGCCGCAATAAACTTCTTGAAGAGTCGTATGCGGCTCGCGAGCCACCATTTGGCTACCGTTATTATAGACGATAAGAAAAAACACATCAAAAGAGGCAAAATGATCTCCAGATAATTAATTTGGAGGTGAATGATGAAATGGATGAAATATGACAAATAAAATAACTTTAATTTAACTTCAAGTAATCTTAGAAAATGTGATGTGTATTATTTAATTTATATTTTGTATAATTTTTAATTTAAAAAATATGTATATTTTAAAAAAATGGATATTTAAAAAAAATGGGTTTAAAAAATTTTAAATCTTGGTTTTTTTTTTTAAGATGCAGTCTGAGTTTATTATATTTTTCTCGCTGGGAGCCCTGGTCTGTGTGAAACTGTTGCGACTTGACAACTTAGACAAGCCTGCAGGTTTAAACGTGTTTACGCTCATTACCAACGATTAGTAGGTTGTTATAATAGTTTCGCATCGAAGACGAATCAAAACAACAATGTCCTGCCACGTGGTATTTTGTTTTCTATTTGGTCTAAACCAATGCGAGTAAATCGAAATTATAAAGGACAACTATGATTATAATTTACGAACAAATATTATGTACTATAAATCGATTGAGATGCAATATATTCTATTAAGTTAAAAGTACATATTTGTAATTTATTTTACATTATTGCGGCATGTTACCGGATCTAAATCGAAATTTGTGATGGAGAGATCAAATATACAACTATCTATTCAAAATAAAAAAAAGCATCTGACTACGTCAGAAGCAAGAATTCTTAAAATGATGCAGCGTTCACAACACGTGGAGGAGCATTATGTCACAGCAGTGATGATGCAACAACTGCAATTATTGTACATTGACGAGATTTATTGACAATTTAGTAACAAGGTGCAATAATTCACCAAACGCACCAGTATTCATTCTGCAGTAATCATAAAACTTGTCTGGATGGGCCCGTAAATCCAGATATATCTTATAAATTTGCCTCTTTATTAAAGGGGTACTTGTTAGTGGATAAACCAACCATTTTTTTTTCGCATTTATATTTTAAAAATGTTATTGCAAGAGTACAAACACTGGCTAACTCTCAGGCGAAGTCCATTTTTAATACTAATATATTTCATACCTATACGTCCAGTTTTAAGTTGGATTGCAGTAATTCTTGTTTGAGAAAGATAAGGATTAATTCCTAACTCATACAAACACACATACACATTAACACAGGAATAGAAATTCTCAGCTAACAGTTAGATTATATGTAAACATTTTTTCCGTGTATAAAGTTAGAATGCAAGATTGGAGCTCTGAAGAAATAGCTTTATAAAATTATTTTACCTTTTATATACACAGTATATTCTCGATTATCCATAGAAGGATCATCCATGCAGAAAATCTAAAATCTTTATCCTAAATAATACCTATATAATTTATTAAAAACTGCTCGTAAATTTCTTACGGTATACGTATATAAAAAACAAGATTTTAAAAGTAATATTTTCCTATTTATTGAAAAAATTTTTACTTGATAAAAAAAGACAATGTGCTAAAATAACACTTCTTTAATCGGAAGCATTTCCCAGGAAAAGACCAATGTGAAATGCCCGATTTAATTAATTTAATGGCAAATTTAAAACGATTTGAGGAGGTTGATGATGAAAATTTGCTAGAGTTGTTTGAAGGTGATTTTCATGAACCAGGGTTTGAACATATGAGTGACCCTGATATCATAAATGCTGCTACTTTTATACCTTAGAAAGAAGTTGAAGAGAATGAAGAAGAGCTTGGTGATCCGACCAAACAGAGCTATACTTAATCTTCAGACAACAACAACAAACAAACAAAAAAAAAATCTGTGCAAAAATTACCACTCAGGTCCATTGGACCCGTATCTGAAATATATAGGATTTCAAAATATACGAAACATCCACTGATTTAAAATGAATATATTTATAGTTAATATACTTAATATAAAATGTAAAAGTTATAAAATAATAATATAATGACTACAAAATTTACTTTTATTACATTTGAGTTATTTAATACACGTAGTACAAATCACAACGGAATGTTCTCTGCAAACATTTTTCATACATTTTGCAATGAATTTTTGTGTTTTGCGATCTTTTTTAAGGGGACAAACATGACATCTTGATTTCTTTCGAGGCGGTACAGAGGTATCTGTGTGAAGCAGTTCTGAAGCACGCATTGAGGCAATGACATTCTCTTCATAACCTGCTAGTTTTTCTGCAAGCTGAATAAGGAAATTCCGTCTTTTTTTAAAATTTCTGATTACATTCATCATTTAAATACAACCCTATTATGTATATATTCATTGCACTAATATATATCATATTAAAACATACAACCAAAGGCCACTGATGTATCATGCGTTTCACACCTTACGTTCTCACCATTTTGTCAATCGTGTCAACACCACCCTCCTTTTTATTATAGTCTGAGATTATTTGTGGCTTCTTTTCCAAACTGTTGTCCACATTACATGTATTATGCATTGTTCTTAGCAAACTGACAACTTTTCTTTTTCTGGGACAGTAAGAGATAATGGTTTCTGTTTCTTGAAATCCGAATAAAGTAGAAAATACAGCACGATTTTTTGGATTTGTGAACATAGTGGGTAATTCCGGTTTATTTTTTCGAATTGTTTCAATGAGATAATTTTTTTATGTAAGGTGCGTTGCTAATGTATACGATATAAAAAAGTTATTGCATGTGATATTACGACCAGAATTTTCAATTTCCTTTTCCAGTCTTCTAACTACATTTTCTCCCTGGTGTGATTCTCTGACATTAATTTTTGTCTGTATGTACTTCCAATTTCCATACATATGATGTTACGCTGTCACAAATAACCCAGAATTTTAATCCATACTTTCTAGATTTAGATGGCATGTATTGCCGGAGAGGGCATTTTCTACGAAAAGAAACTAACTGCCCATCGACAGTCATAGACCAATTAGGAGTATAAGAGTCTTGTAAAGACTGTTCTACAACTCAAAGCATTCTCTTTGGTTGTAATTTATCACTTGATTTTCTTTTACGCCTCTCAGAAGCATCATCAAATCTTATAACACACAATGTACTTGTGAATTTATTGTGACTCATAATGTCACAAAAGATTTGTCTTCCACTTTTCATGCTCCAAAGTTCGCATACTGCTTCATTTTTCAATTTATAGACTCCAATATGTAATAAAAGTCCAATGAATTTTTTTAGTTCCATATTATCGATAGGTTTCTACTCTTTACTGAATACTCTATTGCCTTCAGTGTTTGTCCAATTTACTATAATCTCTAACAGTGTTTTATGAAAATAGATAAGGAATGAAGATGCTATAGAATCCACTTCACAATTTGCAAATCTTGTAGGCCCTTATTTTTCACGTAAAAAATTGATTTCAGTACATCTTCCTTGTGGTATGGCAACTTCATCCTTATACCATAACGGAATACTATTTTTGGAAACAAAAGTACTAAGCGTAATACAGGAGGGCGCTACATTTGCTTCACTGTCATTTTTATCGGATTCTGAATAGGAATCAGAAGCTTCATAACATGTCTCAACATAATCTACATCACCTTCATTGGACGACATACATTCATCATCATCTGTGTCGTAATCTATATCGTCCGGATTTTCCATCATTTTTTAAATTTCTTCCTGAGTCAATACTTTTTCTAGTTCTTGTTCAATTTAGATTTTAAAATACAATTAAATAAGGCAAAGTAAAAAAAAGAAATATTATAAGCATTCGTAAAATAGCAAAGCAAATAAAAATTGCACTCATTACTAAAGTGTTACGATATAAAGTGTTATTTTCAGTCAAAACACAAAAAACATCAATACACCAACACCATTTACTCACTAACTGTGGCTGCTGATAAACGATTTGCTGAATAGAATGTAACCCTTTCTCTATATATATCTTGCCCGAGATTATCAAGATCAGTGGTTCTCAGCCGGTGGTCCGCGAGAGCCTCTGGAGTGGTTCGGCACCACATATAAAAAGGGGCCAAATAAATGGGGATTTTGAAAGCAATGTTTGCTGAACTAGATGTGCAGAATATATCCGATGACTATCAGGTGTTGAATTAAAATTTCTTAAAAGTTTAACATAATTATTTTATTATTAAAATGTGATACGTTAGAAGGTGAACACATTAATCCTGTGTCCCTTTTGCCTGAGGAGGGGGGGGGATATTCTATACCCCCATATCCCCCGAAAGTCCCCCCCCTCGAGTCGGAGGGGGATGGTGGTGGTCCGTACATTGTTCAATTTCTGGCTTAGTGATCCGCAGACTTCTACGGGTTGGGAACCACTGATCTAGATCAATCCAGGTGTTCTTTTAACTTCGCCAAATTGGGCGACATTGGAACAAAAATTTATTGCCAAGTTTTATTGTCAGGTGATTATTGCCAAGTAATATTGTCACCCCTCATATTTGTATGGCAACCCTAGAAAAATTAACCTTATGTTATATCTGTATCAATAGCGGGTCCAATGGACCCGCGCAGTAAGTAATGATACAAATTATTAATCGGTGAAACATTTCAAACCAAATTTTAATAGACAATGCATATAAAAAGAGTAGAACATAGGAGGAAAAGTCACGTAATAAAAAAATTTTCAGCCCTAATTTTCAGGAGGAAACCAGCATTGAATATTGCTATCGGGTCCAATGGACCCGTATGGTAGTCGGAATGTTAATATCGACACTTTGCTAGATTATAAGAGTCAATGGAATTATGAATACAGTGATGATATAGCTGTGATGAAAATTCGTAGTGATATCAAAAAACATCCGCAGATTCAGTAAAACAAACAAAAAAATTACGGCTTACATACATAAATTAAATTAATAAAATAGAAAAGCAAGTGTAGTATTATATGCCGAAAATACAATAAAATTTAATAGAGATCGGATTGTCCGTGTTTTTCGATCATTCGTGCTACTTCTCCCCTCCATTATCCGGGATAATCGAAAGTACACTGTGTATATATATATACTATATATATATATATATTATTATTACTATCTGAATACCCGTGCTTCGCTACGGAGTACAATCAAATTAAATAAAACGGTCAATGTATGCAATTAATACCAAAAATAAGATATATATATATATATATATATATATATATATATATATATATATATATATATATATATATATATATATATATATATATATTAAGATATATATATATATATATAAAATTCGTAACGGATATTTTTATAGAAAAAATAATGTTGAAGAAAATATTCAAATTAAATACAACTGTCAATGTATGCAATTAATTTGTATATTTAATATCCATAAAACATACTAATTTGAATTAAATTCTTAAAAAACTTCCATCTCAATTAATCTAGTGGTTAAATTTTATCTCTTGCTTTATTTTAATATTTCTTTGTCAATTTATTTCGTTTTTATGCACGTGACGCAAAATCAATTTAAAGTATCACAAAAAGAAAAGAAGCCACGTTATCAGCATTTAATAAATTAAATTCTAAAAATTAATCTTTGAAAATTCACCAAAAATCAGAAAATGGAGGTAAATATTTGAAAATGAGTTTATTTCAAAGGAATTTTTATGATCTTTCTCGTGATATAAATTTTATAACCCTCAAATTATTATTTTAAATGAAAACTTTAAAAAAAGTTACAAAAACAGCTTAAAAATTTATTTTAAAAAAATCTTAGGAGAATTTTTCAAAAATCTTTCTTAGTGCACCCCTACATCCCGTTATCTGTCGGTCAGTTACGGAACTGTTTTACATAGATTATTATTATTACTATTATTATTAATTCAGACAAACTGTATGAAAAATATTAATATTTTTTATTTTTCAGCATTTTCTGTATTAAAATTGATTTTTAGGGCTTCATCATCTGTCAGTTCTATGAACTATTTTACAATACACCCTTTACACTTCCTTTGGAACATTAGTTAAGTAAACAGTTGTAACAATTCCTGTTCACAACCTCAAAACTCTATTTAAAAAATTTCTCAATCAAGACACAATAATAAATACTATATTTTATTATATTTCCTGAAACTTGATTTTTCCCCCCAGGTTTTCAACAACACTACCAGTAAAAATATATATATGAAAAGAAATTCTTGATTTTCTGTCTGATTCCAGATTATATATAAAATACAGCTAATAATCATAGGTATTATGAATTTTGGTATTATATATAGCACAGATATAACACAAAAAAGCGCATCTTTTACGCTTATTTTAGAGAAAAGTGCATGTAAGGAAACGAGGAATAATATTTCTTTATGAGGATATACCTTAAATTCCCCATACGTAGACCTCAGTAGGATTTTCGTTATTTGAATATTCAAGAGCAAAAAATTATAACGTTTCAGTGAATTATAATTAATAAAAATCTTACCATCTATCATGTAGCAAATGCCATTGGACTATCCATTTCTTGCAACCACCAATACTAAAGCCCATACAAAAGAGTTTTACTCCACACAGGACTGTAATGCTTAGAGAAAGGAATCAAATTATTTTACGCAAAAAAAAAATGGCCATGCAAATCGACCATACATCTCTGTAGCGAGGGTAAATAGTGTAAGTCGGCCGTTCGCCGACTTATATTCGTTAGCAGGCTCGGAAGAAACGTCACTTCCTCACTCCACAGTTTTGGTTCGTGTTTCATGAAAGCGTGTGGAAACATTCCGCAATGCGTTCGCTTTTGTTTAGTCAGACCTTAGTTTATTTAACCTCAAAGTTTTGGTACGCCGTATTTTACCAGGTGTTATCCACTACTTTTCGTTTACATTTTATAGGTTATAAGTTAAAGTCTGACATGTGATTAAGTTTTAAGGAGTAGAAACGGTTTGTGTTCCAGTACGTTATTAGATTGATATACAGACAAGAAAAGTATTTAAAAGGAAATAAGTTCAAATTATTATCATTACTATGCTACTGAAATTTATTTTAACTAAAATTATCATTCTATTTTCATAAAATTTCTTGCAGTTTGTTATAGTTCGTCGAATTAAAGTATCAAGAGCGAACAAATAACAAAGAATTGAGAATAACATTCTGTTTGTAAGCAAGTTTAAAATCCTGGATATAAAAAAGTGTCCCAAACAAGTAAGGAACCACACTGAGAGTGGATCAGTTAGAGACAAATATTTTCCTTCACATATTTGTTGATACATTGCAATTTACTGTGACATCTCTCATAGACACATGTACAAAATTTATCATACTTTATAAATTAGGTATTGATTGAATAACCTTAAATTTATATCTTCACATCTTTAAATTAAATAAGTAAATGATTTTTAAGCATTCTTCAAATGCTTAAAATTCAAATGCTTTTTAAGCAAGGGAAAACGTAGCAGTTATTAGTCTGTAGATAAATATTGTTAACTCGGTATTATACTCAATGTTACTTTAAAAAAAATGTATTGTAATTCAAAAATTTGTTTCTTTGGTAAAAGAATCTTTTATTTATTAAATTTTCTTGGTGCATCTTTTATTTGGCAAATTAAAAAGAAAGTACTCGACACATCACCAGCGTTATATATATATATATATATATATATATATATATATATATATATATATATATATATATATATATATATATATATATACAGTGGCGCACCCAGGATTTTTTCTTGGGTGGGGCCGAGATGAACGTATAAAAATATTTATAATGCATGGGGGGGAGGGCCTGAGATGAACGGATAAAAATATTTATAATGCAAAATCAATATTCATAATGCAATTTATATTTCTTTGTGGGTGGCAGGGCCCCTTGCCACCCCGCCGGGTGCGCCTTTGTATATATATATATATATATATATATATATATATATATATATATATATATATATATATATATATATATATACTAGCTGAATACCCGTGCTTCGCTACGGGGTACATTTTAGGATAATTACAATGAAAAAGTAGTGAAATTGCTTTTTAGAGGATTTTCTTATAAACAATATATTTTGTTTCTTCATTGGGCGGAACTAATATTACCAGGCTCGTCTGCGAACTTATGCGTGAGCAAGCTACGTAAAACTGACCGTGGGAGAAACAATTTTCTCGTAAATGTACGCAAGCATATTTTAAAGTTTGGCCTTGGGACTTATTTATCGTCATGGCGAAGCATATTTTGAGAGGAAATTACAGTTTTATATATAGATTTGATTTAATATCCATAAAACATACTAATTTGAACGAAATTTTTAAAAATTTGCATCTCAATTAGTCTAGTGGTTAAATTTTATCTTTTGCTGTATTTTAATAGTTTCTTTGTCAATTAATTTCGTTGTTATGAATGTGACGCAAAATTAATTTAAAGTATCACAAAAAGAAAAGAAATCTCGTGATCAGCATTTAATAAATTAAATTCAAAACTTTCCAAACGATTACTGTTTTGGAAGCTAATGTTCTGCTAATTTCCAGTAAAAGCTAAAATCATTTGAAAACCACACACCAGTGTTCCACTCACACGCAACACTATAAACCCCTAAAAGAATGCAAGGATAAAAAGTATAAAAAATATAAATCTATTAATTTAAATAATTAAACACACACAAATGTATAAACTACACAAAAGTTTACTTAAATTCTTTAATCTGTCTACATCTCCAGTATAGAAATATTTTCGGAGCATTTACAGAACATGGTATATTCACTTTTGAAAACACGCATTAAATGAGCATCATCTCAATGAGAAATTTCTAAAATGAGCATGGCAATGAAGATCGTGTGTTTACAAACAACAGCAGTAACCGAAATGCGTTAAAATATAAATTTTAAGGGTATTATGGTAGTGAGTTGTGTATATAAATAAAAACTTTCCAAACGATTACTGTTTTGGATGCTAATGTTCTGCTAATTTCCAGTAAAAGCTAAAATCATTTGAAAACCACACACCAGTGTTCCACTCACACGCAACACTATAAAACTGAATTACAGTACTCTACGTTTATATGGGCATTGAAAATTGTGGTTAGTAGAGGGCAATACGGGACAATCCACGCATTGTCTATAGACACTTGCTACCTTTGGCTATTATTTGATCCGTAATATCTGCCTCATATGCCGTAAGTTTCTAAACGCCATTCCCGAATGAAGAAATCGTGTAGAGGAGGCTTCTTCAACATGTGGACAGAGACAGTTGTTTTGTGACAACTGACTGAAGTGGTGTCATCTTTGGCTATTATTTGATCCGTAATATCTGCCTCATATGCCGTATGTTTCTAAACGCCATTCCCATATGAACCACAGCCTAATTCCTTTAAAATGGAACAAAATGAGTAACTCCAGTTAACCATGTAATCCACTACTGCTACAGGGGCATCAAAATGTGAGAATACACAGTTTAAATCAGCCCAAACTGCATTTATGGTGTACATATGACACCTAACTTCCCCAAAAATCTTTGCCTTTGTGATGCGACTCATAAGTGATTTTTGTTTTTGATGAAACACTCTCGCTAACAAATCATGACGATCCTGTGGTTTTCGTCCAACTATTCTTTGCTGTTGTTGTCTGATTTCTTCCAGTTTCGCTTCTCTTTCCGGGGTAAAGAATCGGAATATCATTCGGGAAAAGCTGAAAAGTAAACAATACCAAATCAATTTAAAAACTAAATACAGTATATATAACGTAGAAAAAATAACAGTATAAATAACACAGTATGAATAAAAAGTACAGGCTGCGGGCAGATATGCTCAAGCCAATAATACAAAAAAAATTTTAAATCGTAGTAAGCAATGAAAAATATTTTATACAGTTCAATAATAGCAAAACAAAACATGATGGTAAAATAGAAAGGAAAGTTAAAACAGAAGTAAGAAGTTAAATTCTAAAAATATAAATGATGTATAAATCAGCTATCGATTCTAATTTATGAATCATTTATCAGGACATGAAAAAATTACTGCATGTAAAAAAAATTAACCTTACCTCCATTAATTTCAACACTTCTTGACCTGTGGCTTGTCCAATCATGTGAAATATAATTCTTGATAATAATTCTTGTTAACCTAAACTGTTATTTGTGTTTTTTTTAATTTAAAAAAGTTATGTTCTCAAAATATGACAATTAAGAAAAAGATATCACCGAGAAAAAATAAATCATGCTACTTAAGAAAGTCATACCACAAATTTCTATAAAATTAATGTGGAACTATATTTGACGTACAAAATAATGCATATGTAATACATTGCTAACATGTTTTAAAATCAAAAATTTCCACAATCAAAAGCTAAAATTAGTTTAAAATATTAGCTTTAGGATTTTGTGCAGAATGATAGGTGTTTTAGCTAAATTTCATTAAAAACTACTTCAAATTGATCAATTTATAAAAAAGGTATGCTATTTACAGGTAAGCTTTTGTTTCTTTTTTTGATTTTTAAGTGCTATTTTAGCATAAAAGACCAAAAAAACCTTTACAAAATTATTTTTTCTCAAAGCTAAACACAAACATAATTAACAGTTGTTTTAAAACACCCCTGGTAAACATTGTTAAGTTTCGAAGTATTAGAATGATAATAAAAAAATATTTCAGAGTTTCAGACAGAAGCATAAAAAGAAAGAATATGTAAAAAAGTAACTAAATTAAACAAAAATTGACAGAAACAGAAAAAGTGAACACCGGCAAAAGTAAATAAAACGTTTCCTTGTGCGCATGCGCAGTTCTTATGAATGATTGATTCCAACGCCTAGAGTACCGCGTTCGAAGAATCGCGTATAAAATTTGTGTTGAAGCATCGTTCTTTAAAATTCAATTAAAAATCGAAATTTTAAGATAGAGACTTGAAATGAGGTTTATATGAATGAGAAACCTTTCATCTTCCAGATGATGTAAATATTTTCTTTGTAAGATAAAAACTCGAAGAGCATCGACCGTAGATCCTCAAAAGAGCGTAAATTTCTCGAAAAAGTGGGTTTAATATTTTGATGAAAATATTATTCTGTTTTAAATTATTTTTAAACAAATGAGATCTTGTTTGAAGGAGAAATGTCTGTAGGCTTAGATTGTAAAAAGATCAAATTTCTACGATCCTTTTTTACCGAGATATCGTAATCTGAAGTTAAAAAAACATAAAATATCCCACAAAACATAAAATAAAAAAATTTCTAGAATAAAATTTAAAATTCGGGCTTCGAGGTGCACTTTCCCATAGTCTGCACTACCCGTGTGCCAAATTTCACGGCTGTAAGTTTCACAGATTCGCCTGGGGGGCGCCCACACACACTCACACACGCGCGCGCAAACATTCGTTTTTATTAATAAGATGTAATGCTTATTACTGTAATGTTAAAGATGGGAATACGCTTCAAAGTTTAATTGTTTACTTAAAATACCTTTTTAGATGCCACAACAGAAATTGCTCGTTTTACCTTCAATGAAACTTCCGAAATGAGTTTTGTTCTGTAAGAAAGGAAAAGCTGGAGGTATTCCTAATTTCAGATGGCGTTGCCCGGGATTTTAAGAATGTTTGTTAACAAAAATCAATTTAAAAATTAACACAGTATAAATAACATAGAAAAAATTGACATTTTCTATGTTATTTATACTGTGATATAACCCATGACACGGGCTTCGCCCTTCTAGCCGGTCGGTTTAGGGACCCGCTCCCTTCAGCAATCCTTGTCAGAGAATGGAAACACTAAAAAACAACGAATCAAGGTATCTAAATTTTGTGGCTACGTATTCCACGTCCTGCTAACAGTCGCAGCCAGAAGAAAAATCCCCCCCCCCCCCGACGAGAAATTTCGTTCGGTCCAACCCTCCACGAATGGGCGAAAAATTCTTTCTTCGAGCCTCCCCCCCCCGCCTATGGGTGACGAAATGGTTCTTCATCCAAACCGCATTTCAAAAATCGCGCAGCAAAATTTGTGTTCAAGTATCGTTCTTTAAAATTCAATTAAAAAATCGAAATTTTAAGATAGAGATTTGAAATGAGGTTCATATGAATCAGAAAGCTTTCATCTTCCAGATGATGTAAATATTTTCTTTGTAAGATAAAAACACGAAGAGCATCGACCGTAGATGCTCTAAAGGGCGTAAAGTTATCGAAAAAGTGGTTTTAATATTTTGATGAAAATATTAGTCTGTCTTAAATTATTTTTAAACAAATGAGATCTTGTTTGAAGGAGAAATGTCTGTAGTCTTAGATTGTAAAAAGATCAAATTTCTACGATCCTTTTTTACCGAGATATCGTAATCTGAAGTTAAAAAAACATAAAATATCGCACAAAACATAAAAGAAAAAAATTTCTAGAATAAAATTTAAAATTGGGGCTTCGAGGTGCACCTTCCCATAGTCTGCACTACCCGTGTGCCAAATTTCACGGCTGTAAGTTTCACAGATTCGCCTGGGGGTCGCATACACACACACACACACGCACGCACGCAAACACTCTCTTTTATTAATAAGATATATATATATATATATATATATGTGACATTATAAGTTGAATCTCGTCTATTTCTATAATTCGGGTCCCCACATCCTTTTCTCAGAAATAGCCCACCCAAAAGCAAGTGAACATCGGCAAATTCCAGTGAGGCAAACACCACAATAAATTCTTTTCAGTTGATAGGAATAGAGGCCGTGCCGCCCAGAAGGAGTAACAAAACCCCGTCTCTAGTCATCTAAAATCCGCAGTTCACAATATCTCAGAGATAATGGCTGCAGGTGCCAGAGATAAAGGATCAAAAGTGTCAAACAATACCATAAAGATAAAACGCACCCAATGTGCTTCTTAGTATAGCAACCGCACCACTCACGAAAAACATCTGTGTTGATGTAAACAGTCGCTGATTTTGGTACAGCCCCTGACTAAGAGAGCAGGCATTCTGTTGTTGGCTGTGTATGTGAAAGGACATGTATGTTTCGCATCATGCTAGAAAGACGCTCTGATATCCGCTATCAACTCTTGTGAAATAAAGAACTGTTCCTCTTCAGTTGTGCATATTGCGTGTTATTATCGAAAATCATGTGGTGAAATGCCACACACACACACACACACACACACACACAGACACACACACATATATATATATATATATATATATATGTATGTAATGTTATCGGTGGCGATGAACAACCGGACAGTGATATTCCAGAACCGGCTCGTGAACCGTCTCGTGATATTCCAGACAGTTCTGTAGTCGTGGGGAGTGTCAGTCATGGCACCGTGGCAGGCGAAATGAAGAATCGATTCACACCAGCGTCAGAAAGGAAGAGGCGGTTTTGATGTCCAAAATACAAACTTTTATTGCTGGAGAGTCCGCTTGATATCTTTTACTTGGAATACATTCTTATACAGCGGATCAACATATTTCACTTTAATTTCCCTTGAGCATTACAGACATACTATAAAACCCCGCAGCGCAAAGGAGCTGCGACTACATAGGACGGGTGTGAACAGACAAAGAACCGCGAAAGACCTCAAATCACGCCCTGAGTATGTGTGCATTGAACTTCTAATTGGTCAGATCATGATACCTGACCTAAACGTCATATGAGGTGAGGATTTCGTCAGACTTTCTTGAACTTTCTACATTAAGTAACTCTGGCTGCGCGTGGCTTTAGAGGGAAATCTAATAGTTTATTTTGGTTATTCCCAGGTCAAAATCAGGTTGAAGGGAATTATTATATTGCGATAATATAAAAGAATTTTGAATAGGCGTTTCCTTTAATGGTTATAAAAAGTTATCGTTTCATATATATGTATTTTATATATACATATATATATATATATACAGGTGACCCTCCTATAACACGGTAGATAGGTTCCTAGAAAATGCCCTGTTGTGTGAAACCGTGTTATATGAGACCCAGAGACAGTACAAAAAAGGGGGTTACGTTCCGAAAACTTATTAAAAACAATTTTTTTAATTCCATATAAGCAAGTTAATATTTATTAAAAATATAAATGTATGTATAACACAAAACGAAAAGAAACAAAAAATATTATTTTCATTTAATTCAACATTAATTTAATAAATTTCTTCCTCAACACTGCTCAGTACAATCAAACGAAAACGTGTTTTCGGTTGAACGATATCACCTTCACTTTCAGAACCTTTTTCTTCATTTAGATTTTTTGCACCTTCTATCATCTTTAAAAAATCTGTAATTTTGGTTTGTCTGCTGGTTCTTATAAGGTCATTGTAGATTTCACGGTATGGAAATAGACAATTTTGCAGCTTCCTTTTTAGTCGAGTAAAAATAGCTTAAAAATTGGCTGAACCTAGAAGTAATTGTAATATAATTTCTGTTGATGGATTCTTATATAAAAATGAATGAAAAAGACAATGGTAAAAAGTCTACCACCCAGCGGGGCTGCGTAGGCCCAGTATTGTGGATTTTCCAAAATTGTATCACTTTTCCCAAGACCAAAAGGTTTTGAAGTTGTATCACAACCAAGCATTGCAGGTGCAAAGAGTATGTGGCAACAGATATCTTCTCCCAGCATGTGCCTTATCCTCTTGATGTCATAGATAGTTTCACATTTTGAGGAATTTTTTGGCTGGGGTAAAAGAAAAATATCATGGGAATCAGGGTGACACATAATGAATAAGTAAGATCAGGAGATCTGTGTCATCTCCAATAATTGCTGTAGGGTGTGTCTGAGCTGAAAAATACCTTCTTTCCTCTTGTTTGATGGAACACCCAGCTGCTTCTAGTTTGTTTGCAAGGTGAGTTATGAAAGCTTGCTTGTTTATTCTATTAGGAAAAAATAATTCTTTCTTCATATTGATCTGCATTGATGGTAAGAAATTTACTTGTGGTCCTTTAAAACCTGCTCACTTTTGGTGAGCCTCTGATTTGGTAGAGAACAAACATGTGTCCATAACCATCGAAGACAACAGTCACCTTCCCATAATTCCTAAGAAGATAATTTTCATAGGCAAGAAAAATGTCTACAAATGTTTGCCCTTGACTCCAAGTTATTTGGTGGAGCAACCATCCTCCATCAACAATAAAACGCAAGTTTTCAGGTTTGCTACTGTGAGGGCCAACTCTTTCACGAATAAATTTTGCAAGCTGAGATTTCCCTGACTCCCTCATTAGCCCACACTTGCCAAATAGAGAAGCAGGATATGTGCAGAACTCGTAGCAAAACTCCTGAGTTAAGTCTAAAGCATTGCTTTGTGCATAAAGCAATAGGCGTTGGAACAATAACTCAGGATCAATAATAAATGTCTCGTCTTTTGATTTAACAAATCGAACTGATTTCATTAGCTTTACTTGTTTGTTCCTCTTGAAAGAGAACGTTGAAACTGTTTTGTCTGTCATTTCTTTAACGATTGCATTACCAGCCTCCTTTGCTAGTTCTGGGTTAACATCATTGCCATAGGTTACACCCGTTACTACATTGCGTAAATTTAAGTCGTCTTCAAAAATATACAGGTGTTCCACATAATCACGAACTTTTTCAGTGTCATCATTATCTCGTGAAATTCTTGAACTGGACATGGATACATGTTGATCATGGTTTTCTTGCTTTACTCCTGAAAAATCTTGCACACAACTGTTCACATGCGCACACACTGGACGTGACATTGCCCACAGAAGTTGCTGCTGTTCGGTCATACCTTTACCGTGGGTCATTCCGCCATATCATTTAATGTTCTTCAATAGAACTTCTTCAATTACTAGGTCCGTTGAAAGGCCTCCCCAAAATCTGCCACTTCTTCTGACAACATGCAAACCATTAAGAAAGGCAAAATGTACTTCTGGTGCTGCAACTTCAAGCTCCATCATGTTTTCTAAATAAATGCGAGCAGAGCTGGTGTACAAATTATGACCACATGCAGCAAAATATGGTAGCATTTCTTTAATCATTTGAAGATGCATCTGCCAATTTTCCGTTCGTTCTGCTTTGATAAAGTTTTTAAAAATGTTTGTCATTTTCAGGTATTGTTACCAAAGTTTTGATGTCCTGTATGCCTCAAGCTGTAGTTTGTTTTGTTTGATCTCTTCAGCAAGTTTTTCAATGATACCCAAATCCGCATCTCTAAGGACATCCTCATTAAGAAGATTACTTAGCAAAGTCTGAGCCACTATTAGGTCATTGTTTTCCTCGACAGTACCTAAGGCTTTGTTTCAAGAGAACGTCTCGTCCCCCGATGTTTAACCATTTCTCTTGTCAGGGGAGTGGTTTTGTTACAGTGGATTGAAAGACACAGTGCAAAACTTTTTTAACGCACATAAATTCAATTACAACAACACTACTGAACACAAACATAACCTAGACAAGTTATTTACAACAAAAATTGATATCACCATATCACACAATACTGTCATCTGGTACAAAACAATCATTACTGCCAACTTAAAATCCATAATGGAAAATTACCTCAAATAGCAATAATAGATTACAATTGTTTAGGAGCTATTTTTTCCTAATAAAATGTTACTAAAAATGCTTGTTATATACTAAAATTTGCGCAGTTCAATTCTTTAAATTTTACTAATTTATATATTTAAGCTACTTGTAATACTTTAGGTCTTATTGGTTATAAACCTAAAAAATGTGCTGCGCCATTTTGAAAAATCCGCCATATTAGGCCTACGCACCTCCATGGAGTGGTAGACTTTTCACCATCGTTTTTTTCAGGCATTTTTACATAAGAATCCATTGACAGAAATTATATTACAATTACTTCTAGGTTAACTAACAATTTTACTCGACTATTTGAATTTTCGGCTTTCAGCGGAAGGGTCTGCATTGAAGAAAAATGATTCAAAATTTTCAGCTAAGTTTAGGCCTTCTTGCAATTTTATAGAGTTATAAATGAATAAATTACAATTTGTTTATACATTTTCCTGTAAACTATAATTTATCTTCCACTATAATTTATTGTTCCTTCCCGTCATTATTTTAAGGTAATTTAGTTTTTAAATGCGTTAAACAAAAATCATGTTATTTAGTGCTATAAAAGTACAGTGTTGTACAAAGGTTTTCGCAATTAATAAGTAAATCATAATAATAAGTAAAATTAGATAAAATAACTACTAAAAAATAAAATAAATAAAATTAAATTAAAAAAAATAAAATTAAAATCTTAAGTAAAAATAAAAATAAAATAAAAAATTACTCTTAGTAATAATAATTAAAGACTAAGTTAATTTAGGATTAATAGTCCTAAAACACAGTATCCATAGTAGGTCAGTTTCTGTGTTCCTATAATCTCCCTGGTTGCAAGTTTTGTGACGTCAGTCATCTTGCGGTTACCTATTCTTAACTTCTACTCTGTCTAGCGCCAGGCTTGGTGTTCTATGGTTAAGTAACTCTTTTTTCAATTCTACAGTTTCTAATGGATTGTACGGTGTCTAAGTATGTTTATTGTTTAGATCATACTTATCGGAAACAATCCATTTTTTTTAGACAGTATCGATACCGCTGAAGAAGAGATGCTGTCAAAAACCTCCTTCATACTTATCTTTTCATGTTTTTAGTTTCTAGCTGCAAGTAGCTTTAGTGCTCATACTGTTTTTCTCTTTCAACTATTTCTTATATATATATATATATATATATATATATATATATATATATATATATATATATATATATATATATATATATATATATGTGTGTGTGTGTGTGTGTGTGTGTGTGTGTGTGAGTGTAAGTGTTAGTGTTAGTTACCGTTTTGTTCGAAAAGCAGGTTTCCTATCTTCCATAGACCAATCTAAGAGTATTGTGTTGACAGTAGTGCACCCGTTGATCTGGAGTCGACCAAACTGAACAGATAAATCACTGCAAAATAGAATTACATGGATGGTTAAACTATTCTTGTGATACCCCTGTTTGTCTTTAAAAGATTATTGATCTTTGCGCTTGTGATTCTCTTATTTAGAAAGAACAAAACTAGAGCTCAGTTAATTATAGAAGGGCTTCATTTATCGGTCCGAAACGAGATGTCACTTTTATGTAGTATTGTGTATTAAACAGTCATTTTAGAAGCCATTAGAATAAAATTTAATCCACTTTATTCAAGTTGCTTGATTTACAATCAATTTTGGACACAGGAATGATTCATAGACACTGTCACCTTGAAGGTTTCCCACAGGAAAAGTGTGCTGTGCATGAAAGTGATATACACTCTGTCACAAAAAAATATATGCACCCAGAAGGAAACGAGCTACTATCGCGAAGCTTAACATGTATGTAGTGTATGAGGAGATAAGCAAATGACTACAAATTCAGACGAACGGACAGTTTTATTAAGAAGATATGGCATAAAAACGTTACAAATCAGTAAGTAGTAAATCCACCTCTGCAGCTATACAAGCCAAAACACGGCATGTCATTGAATCAATCAGGTCAGCTATGACCTCCTGCGGAAGATCATGTCATAATCTTTGTAACTGGGCAGTTAATTCCCCAGTATTCCAGGACGGCTGTAGTTGCCTTCCAAGCACGTCCCAGACGTGCTCTATTGGCCAGAGGTCTGGTGACCTGGCAGTCCATGGGAGTATGTTATACCCTTGAAGACATTGTTGGGAGAGTCACGCAGTATGTGGACGAGCGTTGTCTTGCTGATAAATCGCACCTGGGCGACTTGATAGTATAGGTAGTACAACTGGGGTTAAAATCTCGTCCACGTAACAGCGTGCCACCAAAGTGCGTTGAAGGACGACTAGAGGTGATCGAGTGTCCCAACAAATCTCCACACTGTCACACCTTGTGTAATCGCGGCATGCCTCTCGACAACAAATGCAGGATCAGACCGGTGGCCTGGCCGCTCCACAGACGTATGCGCTGGTCATCATATTTGAGACTGAATCAGGATTTCTTGCTGAAGATCACACGCCTCCAGTCGGTCACACTCCAGCTTGTCCGAGGTCGGCAAAAATCCAATCGACACTGCCCATGATGTGGGGTCAGTGGTAGGCGTCTTAATGGACGTCGGCTCCTTATTCATGCGTCAGCCAGTCGTCTCCGAATGGTTTCCCTTGATACCACCGGATGTCTGGAAGGTGGTAAATGACGTCGAACAGATTCTAGCGAAGTCGGACGTGGCCGCTCTTATGATTGCGCGACCTTCGCACGCATTTGTGTTCCTGGGACTCCCTGACCCTCCGCGACGGTAGACTATCCCTTCCGTGATCCATTGTTGCCAACACCGAAAAACTACTTTATCGCTCCGACCGAGGTGGCGGCCGATACGCCTGTTCGACCAACCTGCTTCTCTGAGGCCTACTATACGCCCCCTCTCAAAGTCCGACAATTGTTCGTACTGTCGCCGGTTACATCCCAGAGACATCTCTAGTCACAATACCGTCCATCCAAGTCGACAGATTTGTTTGAATAACCCTATAGCACGAGCAATCATGCTTTTAAACTTTCCGAGCTGTGAATCTCATATGCGCATAGTGCGCTTACCCTTGTCTCATTGGCGTCCAAATTTTAATCATTTGCATATCTCTTACGAGACTACATTCCTGCCAAGTTTCGTGATAGTAGCTCGATATCTTCTGGGAGCATATATTTTTTTGTGACAGTGTATTTTGAAAAGCAATCACTATGAACGTGTAATAATGAAGCGTTTCTGAGACGAATTGAAAAAGGATCCCAAAGTAAATATAGGATCTGAGTTCTCTACTTATTATGTTTATTGACGCCGACTATTCCAGTTCAATGTTACGCTGACGGTGGATGATAATTATTATTTTCTGATGCAGAGTAATGCAACATTATGATGAAAAATAAAGTTAACGTAGGTAAATCGATGTAATATTCAGAATACTTTCTTCAGAATGTCTCATTAAAGCCTTATATACATGATTTTTAACGAGGAATTATAACTAGAAAATTTTTTTATTCATAATTCTAGATGTTGAAAATAAGTTTCTAAAGAAACAAAGACACTTAAACCTATTTCAATGGAGTCTTTTAAGAACTTATAATGCGCCCGGATTGAAAAATTTAAATTTATAAATTAACCATGATAAGCAAATAATTAAAGTCAATTCGATGTCGAATAGTCTTCGAAATTATTAATAACTTTCTCTTTCGGGAGAAGTACAAATTTCAAAAAGTGCAAGCAATAACATCCACAAGGTTTAATGCCGTATACGTAACTAAAGTGCTTAAAATGCACGTATTTAAGGAAAGAAAAGAGTTTTAAACATAATTATATACGAAATAAAAGAAGGAAAAAGTCAATTTTTATGCTTTATGAAAGGAAAACATTTTACTTTTGCATAAAAATGCTTGTTTTATTTTTGCCTTGTTTGTTGAATACGGCAGTTTAAAGATTACGTGAAGTCATTAGCTTTAGAAAGGGGAGGATAAATTTGTCCAGTAGTTTTTAGAGTACAAATAAGCTATCCAATGAACAATTTCCTTATTTTCTGAAGCAAAATTTCCATTGACAAAACAAAAACGTCTTGATTACGACAGAATTGTATTGTTTTTCTGTCCTGTTAGGTCATCGCGCCACAGCAGAAGAGATAAATTATAAAAGGTTTTCTTTTCTTTGAGAAACTTTCAAAAGGAGAATCTTAATTTTATTATATGTAAAAAATGCCACGGAGATGGTTTCATATGCATCCTGTCCAAATTTTACGGGTTGAATTCAAAATTTGAACAACAGCATGACATGTTGTGAGCTAGCCCCTGAAGGGTTGGCTGTTGTATAAAAAGAAAAGAAATAATTAAAAAGTTTATTGAACTATATTTTGATGCAGCAAGAAATTTTTTTAATACTTATTACAATTATGTTGCATGCGTTTTTCAACTCCACTGATATACTGATAAATAGGAAAATACAAGTGTAGCTTGGCTCAGTAATTTGTGTAACTGCAGAATCAGAGCTACTAAAATCCTGAATAGGACCTTGACCGTTATCCCAGAGTGAGTTATTGAAACTTCTCACAGTTAAGACATCTACCGTCTGCAGTTGTTTTGTCACAATGCTCTCGGTCCGCTAAGAAAATTCACAAAGGTCACAGGAAAATGCAGATTATGGTCAGTTTTAAAATTCGGTCTTACCCGAGGAGCTGTTATAGTTAAAAAAGAGGCTATTACTGAAAAGAAATAGCTAGAAAAAATATGATATTACTGAAATTAAAGTTAATCCATCGTGAGAACATATTTGTTCTCATGGTGGTGAGTGAAAATAACGTAATGTAAGTAAAACTGAACAAATTAAAATGAAGAGCCATTTCTGAGGAAGAGGGTTTGTTAAACTATTAATAGCATAATCAAGGGTAAATAAAAGTAATAGATAAATGTGGGAATAGTTGAGACCTCTTTCATTTCCAAGAGTAATCAAAGACGATGGCAATGATTATTTCTACAGTGACAAGTATTTATTATACTAAAACATATTATATTGAATTACTTCTTAACTAAGCCACACACTCTCAGATTCGAACTCCGGACATTCTGCTCTCCGAATAGAACTGCCAACATTTACATCATCAAGCCATGCCATGATATTTTTGAATTAACCTCATAATATTTTTGCTTTGAAATGTAGCCGCTGTGTTTTACTGATGAGGAAAATCTTACAACAATCAATATCTAATTGTCTAACGATGTCCCTGGATAAGGCATAAGCGGAAAGTATTTTCCCTTTCTCTTCCTTATGTGCCTCCGGTTCAATTAAGAAACAGAACCTGATCTAAAGAAGAAAAAAAAAATTCAATCAAAGACAAACAAGGAAGAGGGGACAAGCCTCACTCTTGTGAAACAGATCTTTACTCATTGCATAGATTTCACTTACGGATATTGATTTTTCGATGATCCTCCGACCTTGTGTGCATGTGTGTGTTTAGAGCAAAGGTCTTTAAAATTTCTTGTGAGGAGAAGTTCAGAACTATATCACCTATTCACGCAGCTACTTTTGCCGGCCTTGCCTCAGGATCATCAAACAGGTTTTTCTGAGCTTCATGCCGTACCAATGGCCTCGTGACCGATCTGAAGCTTTTCCTTGTCGCCGAAAACCCCTTTCTCCGCAGATGTCAGGATGCCGCGAACAAGCATGGATGGTACGGGAAACGGTGAGCACTTTCATTTTGATTATACTTCCATTCATATTAAATAGAGCACTGGTAGGAAATCTCTTATTTTTAAATTTGCATGCATGTGAGGTTTTAGTGAGTGATGCAAGCAGCTTTGTAGTCAGGAGGGTTGGATAAATTTCGTTTCTGGGGAAAGTAACGATCTCAGTAGGTTGGAACATTGTGATGTTAGTTCTTACGGACGTAAAGAGTAAAAAGATAATACGTTTCATTTACATGGAGCTCAATATTTTTTCAAAATACGATCTCTAAAATTAACTTCTCAAATCGATTTCTAAACTGCACGAAAGGAAATTTTAACATGCAGGTGATTATACAACAGAATCGACGTTTTGCCGGTTATATCTACATGGGGCATAGAAAAGAATTAGTTGAGGTTACATTACCCTTTAGAGGACTCTGTCGTCTTCCCAACATAAATGCGGTATTTTTGAACATTCACCATTTAATTGTAATGCAAACTTATTTAAATAAAATTTTACCTAGAGTCATATGCAATTAGGTAACTTACCTTCGCTGGCAATAATTAGGATCTCTGTCGATGCTGCCCCAACCTCCCACCCCACCAGCCCTTTCCCGTAATAGGGAAATATCCGGTATTATACCCTTAACGTCTAATGTACAAGTTTCTGGTTCTACTTCTTGAGAGAAAAATACGAGTGTTTTGTGATCAGTTTCAAATATTTGTCTGTTTCGTTGAGTGCATTATTTATTTCTTAATGTAATGAGATTATCCGTATTCATGTAAGAAGAAAAATATATTATGATAGACTGCTATTGAATATATATATATATATATTCAATAGCAGTAAAGCTGTATTCAATAGCAGTAAGATTATAAATAATATTAACATCGTATTTGGATTTTGATAAATATGAATTATCAAAATCCAAATACGATGTTAATTTTTACTGTTATAAAAAACAGTAAAAATTGATATTATATATATATATATCTCAATGCCATACGGAAAGCAATTATGCCAAATTGGAGGTAAACATAACCTTGATGCTATTAGAAAACGTCTTTATATTTACATTGGACCAAAATAAAAAGTTTTGCTTTGATTTTGCTCCAGGGTGTTCTTTGATATGAATTATCGATGAGATTTATAATTTTTTTAAAACAAAAGGGGAATTTTTGAAAGAGAAATTTAGAACATTAATTTGTGTAAATAATCTTATGCAGTGAAAAACTTTCTTTTTTAATGTATAAGAACATCGTCTTTGGATTTTGATAAACATGAATGATGTTATAAAAAACAGTAAAAATTGGTATCATCGGAATAAATTATCAGTTGTTATAAAGAAAATTCTCCATTAACTTTGTATCAATACAAAATTACTTTTAAAATTTCTACTTATGTAAAGACCACGTCTTCAGTACCACAAAAAAATTGAAAAATCGTGGCAACATGTTTCGAACTAATCAATAATTCATCATCAGGCCGAGGAGCATTGGTGGGATTGTCCCAATGAAGCACTGCGACAATCACACCAATGCACTTCGAACTGATGATGACCTATTGATTAGTTCGAAACATGAAGCCCCTGCTTTTTAATTTTATTGTGGTATTGAAGAGATGTTCTTTAGGCAATTGCTTTCCACGGGTTTTTGTAAGTCTACTTACTTTTGTTTGTTTTAGGTTAAAATTTTATGTTGTGAAAGATTTTATGATTTCAAAAGACGAGCAAATATTGATTATGTTTGTGTTCATCGGTTCACCTTCCCTGAAGTGAATACGTAGGATTCAATTAACATTTTTTCGCTCCAAATTTTAAAAAAAAGGCTTAACTTAACTTAAAATTGTAATTTTCCAGTTTTAAATCTTTTGGATTTTGAATTTTTTTGGACTAAATCTATCAATATTTATACTATGTTTCTTTTCAAAATCCTCCAATGTTATTTAAGGGAACAAACAGTACACCTTTAAAATTGTCAAATAATCGATTTTTTTGTTTTTTATATTAATTGAAATCCGGATTTATTGTGACCAATTTGGTACCACTCTTTTTGTGATACGACAATTATATTATGGGATATTAAAATAATTGGGAACATCCAAACAGTGATTTTTATACAAAATTTTAACTTTAAATGCATTTATCTCAAAATCTGATTTTCAGACTTTGCGCGCAGGATATCTAAAAAACTATTCAAGATAAATGCTTGAACTGTTTTACACACGTTAATGGTAACCTTCTACATAAAATGAACTAAAAATATATAACTTTCTTGGCTAACAAAAATTTTGCAAAAAGTTTTATGAGAAAATTTTGTGAAATCTTTTTTTCAATAATTGTTAATTATAAATATTAAAAAGGAAGGTAATTAAAATATTTTAGTTCAATATGTTAATCTAAATGTTTTCTTTAAGTTAAAGTGTGTTTCATGTTAATAAATTAAAATTAACATCAGTTATCCAGTGCGCAGTGATAAATTGTAATTTTGAAACACAATGTTAATTAATTTTCCTAATTGATTTAAATAATTTACATAAATATAATATTTTTGTTGTAACAAATAAATAATCCAACAGAGATAGATAAAAATAATACGAATATAGAGAAAAAACAAACAGAAATCAAGCACTCTGGGCATCCACGCACCAACGGCAAGATTCTGTATAAGTGCCGGAACTGAACCATAAAACAACATAGAAGTAACCGATAGGTCTCGTCATCAGGGAGCCTAACCATATCAGTTACCTCAAGGGGAACTTTCTGAATAGGATGCAGGTAAGCCCAAAAGACATCCCAAGGCCCCGAGTCCCCCAAGGAAGCAATAAGTCAAAAAGAAAATGAAAAGACAAACACAACTTACAGTATGGGCTCAAAGCACCGTGCATGCAAGCACACAAATAATCCTAATGCAAAGTAAAAGATGCATACACACCCCAGTTCCGTAAGTGACGGTTATGGCGAAACAGCAGCCAATTCTATCCTAAAAGTTACGTCATTGTAACATTACTATAGCGCCACCCCCCATTAAAGCTTAACCAAATGAAAACATAAATACTATTCTAAACATCTTTAAAAATTACTGAGTCTAAATGCCATTTTTTTTAAACTTTTAAATTGCCGAAATTTTTAGGGAAATCGTTTTTACTTAAGTAAAAACGATTTTACTTAAGTAAAAACGATTTCCCTAAAAATTTCGGCAATTTAAAAGTTTTAAAAAATGGCATTTAGACTTTACTTAAGTAAAAACGATTTCCCTAAAAATTTCGGCAATTTAAAAGTTTTAAAAAAATGGCATTTAGACTCAGGAATTTTTAAAGATGTTTAGAATAGTATTTATGTTTTCATTTGGTTAAGCTGTAATGGGGGGAGGGGGTGGCGCTATAGTAATGTTACAATGACGTAACTTTTAGGATAGAATTGGCTGCTGTTTCGCCATAACCGTCACTTACGGAATTGGGGTGTGTATGCATCTTTTACTTTGCATTAGGATTATTTGTGGGCTTTTCATGTACGGTGCGTTGAGCCCATACTGTAAGTTGTGTTTGTCTTTTCATTTTCTTTTTGACTTATTGCTTCCTTGGGGGACTCGGGGCCTTGGGATGTCTTTTGGGCTTACCTGCATCCTATTCAGAAAGTTCCCCTTGAGGTAACTGATATGGTTAGGCTCCCTGATGACGAGACCTGTCGGTTACCTCTATGTTGTTTTATGGTTCAGTTCCGGCACTTATACAGAATCTTGCCGTTGGTGCGTGGATGCCCAGAGTGCTTGATTTCTGTTTGTTTTTTGTCTATATTCGTATTATTTTTATCTATCTCTGTTGGATTATTTATTTGTTTTTTCATTATGGGGATATGAAGCTTCTGCGCTATCCTCTATTGAAAATGTTTTATGTTTTCTTTGCAGGATATGTTTTATGTTAAAGTGATTTAGCAGTCTATGCTTGAATTTTAATTTTTGTTTATTTGTATTGTTTATATTTTACATTTTGTTGTAACAAGTTATAGTTCATCTAACAATCAAAAAATTTTCATTCAATTTGCTTCATTGGTTAATTTGTAAAAAAATTATGAAAACTTAGTCAAAATTCTACAATTTTTCGCAAGTCAAAGGTGTTCTGTCCCCTTAAGATTACTTACAGGTCCAGTCTAAAACACAGATACAAACTGAATGTTTGGTTCAAAATCTGACATATGATGGCTTTTAACTTGTCAGCTGAAAGTATTGGAGTTTATTAAATCATGGTTGAGTGTTCGCGACTTATTATCATGACACAGAATAGAACTATATACCTAATACACTCAAACCTGTTTTTGTGCGGTGGATAGGGACCGCATAAAAGAAAACGCGTAAAAAAATCGCACAAAACTTCACGAGTAGCTTTAAAAAATATTTTTTGCAACACATTTAAAAAGTATTTTTTTTTATGCGGTGAATAGGGACCGCATAAAAAAAGTCTCACGTAGAAAATAACTCAAAATCTTACGAAATAACTAGGAATTAAATACTCAGCATTAAATACTTGTTCCGGGCAATATTCACCATCTTCAATAATTTTTGCTAACACTTTACAATAATTTTTAGCGGCTGTTTCATCAGCGGATGCAGCTTCGCCCTTTATCTTCAGATTGTGAAGAACGTGTCGTTGTAAAAACCCTACTAACCAGCCATTGCTTGCAGAAAATTTCGGGCTTCCAATCTGAGACGATGAAGTAGACGGCTCTAAATCCTTCAGCTGATTATAAAACCGTATAGCTTTCTTTTTAATTAATTCTCTGTCAATAGGGATTCGTTTTTGAGTTAATTCTTGAATCCACAATATGAGTGCCTTTTCCGTTTTCTCTATCAAAATGTTTCTTGAATACGATGCTCGTTTAGCGCTTTCGTTTGTGGCACAATTACTAGATATATTTATTTCATCTGCACGTTTTTGTATGTCTCTTATAGTGGATTCACCTAATCCAAATTCTTTACCAAGAGCTGTGGATCCTTCACCTTCTGCTATTCGTTTTAAAATCGTAGTCTTAGTTTCTAAGGAAATTGCCTTTGTCTTCGCTTTGTTTTTGCCCTTATTCATTTTCAGGGATTTGCATTTCTCTTCACTTTGTTTTTGCCCTTATTCATTTTCAGGGATTTGCATTTCTCTTCACTTTGTTTTTGCCCTTATTCATTTTCAGGGATTATATCTAAATATAAAATAAAAATCCTAAAAATGTATATCTAAATAGAAAAAATAATAAATTTACCTTCAATTTACGCTTTGAAATGAATCTTATCTAAATGGTCCAGGAATATGGAAGCAATTTGAAGGACGTCAATTAAATAATGCGATTATATAATTCAATACATATGTAATGCAATTGACTGACGCAATACTGCATTTTATTTGCAAATCAGTATCAGTACATATGTAATGTGATGAAATATCAAAAATCGAAAAAACTAAATGGCCGATCAAACCTACTTAATTTTTTTATTGATAACTTCGTCGATTATGTTCAAATTTGATTGAAATTTTCATATACCACACAAAAAGACCGCACAAAAACAGGTTTGTGTGTACTTTAGTTTGCTGTAGTAAAATATGAATGAAAAACCTGAAAGAATTCGAATGAATGAGCCAAAAAATTTAGAATTAAAGAATTCAGAACTTTTCTATGAGAGAATATTTTGTTCTCCTTGTGTTTAAAGACGGTGGGAAACAATTTTGTGTCATTCGATCTTTGCTTTTGTGCTTGATGATTTATAAAATGCTCTTAACGTATGAGATATTTTTAGACTTCCACGCAATTTCCGTTTTTTATCACAGGATTTCTTCCTTTAATCATAGGATTGAAATGTAAAGCGCAAGTGACAGGCTATAAAAACATAAACCTGGCTAGGAACATTTCGTTTAGAAAGTGAATTAGTAGTGATGTTTAAATAAAAATAGTGACTTTTAATCTATCGCTAATTATTGCCACTTAGAAGTACGATGTGTCAATTTAACTACCTAAGTATAACACTTGATATATCTTCTTCTAATCTACCAGTCTGACAAAACTTTGCCTTTCTGAAGAAAATATAGAATATTTTTTTTCCTTTTAATCCAAAAATTTCCTATGGAAAGTCACTTAAAAGTTTGCATTATTTATTTCCCCATTAGTACCTTTATAATATTTTGCTGTTTTCCTCGATCATCTGAAACGTTTAATTTTCACTCCACTTATTTTTATTAGCCTCAATAGACGATCCTAATCGTTTAATATATGAATTACTAACTTAGTCGTACATACTGCTTATGAAAATCCCATGAACGGGTTCGAAAATTCCATTATTTTTACTGTACTGGAAATAATATTTCATTTTAATTTCATTTGTAGCGAATTTGTTAACTCATATTTTCTTGATATGGATTATATGTGGTTGTTGGTCATTCTGTTCAATACAAGATGTAAGATATAGAAATAATTATAAAAAGCGGGTCGTTCATTTGGTATGCTTGTGGAAACGAATGTGTTGAGGCTGAGAATAATATTTGCATAAAAGGTGCAGAAAAGTAAATAGTAACCGACTGGAATCACACCTCGGTTTCAATCTGCATTACGGAGGGAGGGGAAGGGAGGGGGTGGTGGTCTAGAATGGTCACGAACACTATGAAAAACTTTGGCTTAATTTAAATATTAAATATACCTAATGCACAGAGTACTTAGGGAATAAATACTAGATAGACATATAAACACGAGAATTCTATACATATAATTTTTTAGAAAGAACGAAATTCTTTTCCTCAGGGAAAGAAAGAAAAACTTATCTTTATGGTAATAAAACTGAAGATTTAATGAAATACTTTTGTTTAGAGTAGAGAAATGCATAGGCACATGATCCCAAACATACATGTGAAATAATTATATTACCCCTGAAGCGATTTTTCACTGGCTGGGAATTTCGAAAGTATATCATCACAATAGTGACCTGATTCTAGACCGCCATTGTTTGTGATATACTTTACCTTCATTCGGATAATTTTTAATGTTACGGGAGTTAACTTTTTCATTTTGTGTTAATCATATATATTTACGCGGGCCTTGTATTTTCATCTGGTAACTATAACATTATATGAAACAAAAGTTTTGTAAGATTTCCCACTTAGTGATCACAGGCCATGTTTATAACTTTCATGCTTTCAGATAAGATTTAAAAAACTTTGCATTCTATGTACTTAGGCATACATTACAAGATCTTCCGAGACGAAAAAAATATTACCGACACAAAGGAATCTCATTTACTTCACTTAATATTTCTGCATTGTTGCTGTTTTTACAACAACGTGGAACCACAATCTTATTTTAGTTGTAAAAATACCAAACAAACAAACTGTAGTTTTTTTATGTGATGCGCTTCATAGATTATGGTTTTCGTGAAGTTATTGATGAAAATTTATACATGAGATTTTTCTATATTCATCTATCTCTGTCTCTCTCTCTCTCTACACACACACACACACACACACATATATATATATATATATATATATATATACAGTGGAATCTCGATCGATCGTTTTCGGATACATCGTTTTTTCGTATGTGTCGTTCATTTTATCCAGTCCCAACGATCATATTGCTTTGTTATGTTTCCGTAACTATCGTTTTCCCGCATTTATCGTTCATTTCAATCGGTCCCTTGAAAAATGATAGATCGAGATTTCACTGTATATATATATATATATATATATATATATATATATATATATATATATATATATATATACAGGGGATTGTCCAAAATAATTGAAACACCTTGCATAAGCAGGGTATTTCGATCCTCTTAGGGTGTTGGAGCACATTTGATATTTAAAATTGCTTGAATACTCTTTAGAATGGACGCATACAAGTCCTGGATAGTGGTAAGTGGTATGTTTCACATTCTTCAGGGAGAAACTTCTCCAATTCCTTGAAAGATGATGGAGAAGGATAACGAGATCTCATTCTGTTTTCCAATACAGACCACAGTGGTTCGATGATATTGAAATCTGGTGACTGTTTATGGCAGAGAAGGTTTCCAAGTTCACCGTAATGTGCTTCAAACCATAATTTAACAGTCCCAGCTCTGTGATTAGGGGTACTATCATCTTGAAAGATGTAATCTTTTCAGGAAGCAATGTCTACGCCACTGAAGGGACATTGCAGCCCATAATGGTTAAACAGTCACTGCTAGTTATCCTTCCTCTTGAGGTGATAATGGAACCCACTGAAAACCACAATATGACCTCCCAAATAATGACGGAAAATCGACCAAAGTTTTCTGTAGGAAGGAGAGAGTTTGGGTTCTAAGCTTCTGCATGTGTTCTCGACACGTAAACACATCCTAAGGGGAGGAATATTGTGATGGTTGATTCATCTAAAACAATACACTTTTCAATTGAGCAGTATTCCATGTCTTATGTTCCAGGCACCATTGTAGTCTACGTTCTGAATTCATCTGTGACACAAAGAGTTTTGGAAAAACAGATCTGGTGTAATTATTTTGCTTATACAGTTCCAATTCTCACTGTATGATTCGAGACTGGGTCTTAGTACAGGCTCGAATCAGTTTTAAATACCAAATGTGTTCTAAGCCCTATGAGGAGCTACATGCATATTAAGCACAGTAGTAGTCACCTTTGTCCCAGTGGTTTGAGGTAGAAATTGCATTTAATGCGCTCCTGACTCTGTCAGTGAATTTCATTTTCCTTCCACAATTGTGTCTCGCAGACAATGTTTTAACGTGAACTTTGTACTCTGTAAGGAAGTTAGGCACAGTATCTCTCAATATCTCCGATAACCTTGCAACTGAGGTTGCGAAAACAAAAAATAGGCACGCACCTACAATTTGCACTTCTTGAATTCCGTCAGGTTTCTCATTTTGTCTCCACCTTGAGCTAATTTTTGTAAAGTGCAACTTAAAACGCAGTCTTGAGAAAATAAGTTAAACGAATTTTCCCCCCAAAAGTGGTGGCTATGTTTGCAATTAGCTTTTTAATCAGCAGGAACGAAATTCACTTTTTTAAGCTTAGTGTTTCTATTATTTTTCATCCCTTGAGTGGGTCGATAAAATGAGGACCAAGCATGCTTGGGAAGTAAACTCTGGGGGGGGGGGGGGGTCCCACGTCTGGCTGACCACCTGACTGAGACATGCTGTATGGCACCCCAAGTCCACGGTCAAGAGAGCGGAGATGGGTACCGCCGGCCTTGGTCCACAGCGGACTGTTGCGTCATGAGTTTAGTTTAGCTTAGTTTCCATTATTTCGGACAATTCCTGTATATATATATATATATATATATATATATATATATATATATATATATATATATATATATATATATATATATATACCCACACAGGTTGTTTCATATTGAATGGGACAAAAAGAATAGCATAGTACAAATTCTATAATTGGTTTATTTAGTCAAACCAAATTAATTCTGAAACTACAATTATGCAAGTTTTATCTGTCAACAGCGAAAAATCTTTCGGTTACGAAATCGCCGCTAGATGCACTGTTAATCGAAATGGCGCCATCCATGCAGGAGAAAGCGTACAGCGTTTTGGAATACGCCAAAACATCACGTCTGTGAAGTTGGCCCCCCGACATTGAGATATCGAAATTTTGAAAACGGCATACGTTTGAGCGTCGTTTGAGCGTGTTTGAGCGCCAAAAATTTCGTTTGAGCACCTTTTGTAAAAGAGTTATGAGCATTTCATTTTTTGGCGGGAAAAACACCTAGCCCCCCCCCCCCCCCCGACATTGAGATATTCAAATTTTGAAAACGGCATCCGTTTGAGCGTCGTTTGAGCGTGTTTGAGCGCCAAAAATTTTCGTTGTCAAGTCACACACTTGTTTTTTAGTAATTTGTTAAAAAATCCAGAAGGGTCATAAGTCCCCCAAAATTAAGAAATAAATATAAATCTAAAAATCCTTATTTAATGTTGGATCGTCATTAAATTATAGGGTTAACTCCTCATAGAAATGACAACACTTTACTACTGAAGTTAATTTAAATTAATGGAACCCGATTACATGATTTGTGGTAGTAATGTATTCCGTTGTGAAGCACGGGTATTTAGTTTTAGGTATATATAGGAAAAAGAAAAAGGTAAGTAAATATATACAGGACAGAGATACGAAAACTTTCTTTCAAGTTTATCTTTTTTAAAGTATAAGAAATATTAAGAACGAATCAATGGATTTTTGAATGTATTGAAAAATTTCATTAATGCATTAAACACTGTTGTCTGAGGCCTAAACTATATCAACTAGTTTGAAACTATTTGCTTTTATTAGTTACTATTATATTTTATCGTTATTTGTTGATAATTTCGTATTTTTACTCTGCCTCATTTTGGCGCCTCTTTCGATGTCTTATCCATGGGACCCGCCATATTTGGAGGTGTCCCTTCCGTTTCGCCGACACCAAATTTCCCCCCCCCCCCCCTTTTTTTCGCCATTTCGCCGACACGAAATTTCCTGCCGCTCTGTTTTTCCCGTTCTCTGAATATCTCAATGTCAGGGGGGGGGGGGAGGGTTAGGTGTTTTTCCCGCTAAAAAATGAAATGCTCATTACTCTTTTATAAATGGCGCCCAAACAAAATTTTTGGCGCTCAAATACGCTCAAACGAATGCCGTTTTCAAAATTTGAATATCTCAATGTCGGGGGGGGGGGGGGGCTAGGTATTTTTCCCGCCAAAAAATGAAATGCTCATAGCTCTTTTAAAAATGGCGCTCAAACGAAATTTTTGGCTCTCAAACGACGCTCAAACGAATGCCGTTTTCAAAATCTGAATATCTCAATGTCGGGGGTGGGGGGGGGGGGGCTAGGTGTTTTCCCGCCAAAAAAAGAAATGCTCATAACTCTTTTAAAAATGGCGCTCAAACAAAAATTTTTGGCCCTCGAACACGCTCAAACGACGCTCAAACGAATGCCGTTTTCAAAATTTGAATATCTCAATGTCGGAGGGGGGGGGGGAGGCTAGGTGTTTTCCCGCCAAAAAATGAAATGCTCATAACTCTGTGGGGTTTTGTTCAAGATAAAGTGTTCATGCCTCCATTTCCTAAGGACTTACAGCACATGAAGCAGCGGATAACTGAAGTGATCGAATCATTAACAAAGGATATTCTATCAGAAGTGTGGCAGGAACTCGAATACCGCATAGATATTTGTCGTGTCACCGGAGGGGCACACATAGGACATCTATAGAAACTTGGATAACTATAGTTTCACTGTAAATTTGATTTATCAAAATAAAGTAATTACAGCGTTCACAGGCATGCTTTCTTTTTGTCCCATTCAATATGAAACACCCTATATATATATATATATATATATATATATATATATATATATATATATATATATATATATATTATATATATATATATATATATATATATATATATATATATATATATATATATTATATATATATATATATATATATATATATATGTGTGTGTGTGTGTGTAGATATAGATATAGATATACGAGGTGTGACTTTTAAATAACGGGCCATAGAGCCTACCGAGCAGTCAAACTCTTGGAGTGGGGAGTGCATGTGGAGATGAGTGAACTTGAAATTTCCGGACCAGGGTGAAACCAGCCGGGTTTCTCTGTCTCTCGTTGTTTGTCTACTAGTAGCGATTGTGAGGACAGATTAGCAGGTGTATTGTCGGATTCATAGCTAATGTAAAAGTGGACCAGCTCATCAATCTGAAATTTCTTATGAAATTGAAGAAATATGTCTTAACTGTTGTCTTAAACTGTTGCAATAAGTCTGCAGTGATAATATGATATCACATGCGCGAGTGTTGGAATGGCACCAATGATTTGCCGAGGGGCGAGAGAATGTTGATGACTACACCAAGAATTTTGAAGGCAAGAATAAGCAAGTTGAAGTTGAAGGCAATGCTGATTGTTTTCTGTGATATGAATGGTGTAATCGTGGTTGAATGTATACCACAGGGTCAGACAGCTTATCAGCAGTATCATCTTCAGGTTCTGGCCAAGATGAGAGAATGGGAAAGGAAGAACAGGACCACCTTGCGGAAGAACAACGCGTGGATTCTTCTTCCGGACAGTGCTCCCGCTCACGGTGCCCTGTTAGTAATACAGTTTCTGGCATATAAGAAAATCCTAGTGATGGACCACTCACCGACCTTGCACCGACCCACGCGAGAGCGTATCCGGAAAAATTATCTACTGAAAACTAGTCGCCGGGACGGCAATCCGCTCGTCCACAAGCAACCCTAGGCTCTTCCACCCGCAATATCCAGGACCCAGCCGCCCACATGGCAAAGATCATCATCACAAGTTCATGTTAGAAAAAACACCATCCGCCTGCGGTCCTACAAAAGCAGACCATCAAAGAGCCAATAACTATCAATTAAATATCCCACTACAAATTAACGCAGCCACCATCTGCCATCTACATCACTTCCGCCAATAACAACTTTATTGGAAAACTTAGAATACAAAATGCATCAGCTCGACGCCCTATACAACCAGTATAGGAAACAATATAAACAACAAACTTAATTACATATCAACAATATGCCAAATTATAAATAATTAACAATAATTAACAATATCCAGCGCAAAAAACCCCAAAAAAGAAACATCAAAGCCGAACAGGCCCCGTGTTACAATAAAACGTGTTGGAGATAATCCTGCGTACTTCCGCTTTAAAACAAATACAATTTCTATCAGTTGGCTTATGAGCCAAGTCCATTTTAACACCAGTCCTCTTCTGATAAGCAGAGCAGTTTCCACAAACTAAGTTCTTATTACACGTGTCTGATTCGTGTGCTTCAAAAAGCCCTTCTTGCAAAAAGGGTAAATTGTTTGAACGTGTTTAAATTGGAGTATCTGAAACTGCAACCCCCAGACTAATGGGTGTTTTTCGAGCTATGGTATCGAAAGTCCCGATAGCATACAGAGCGCACGGAAAAACATCCTTTGCCAAATAGAATAATGGATGAAAGGGAGAGCTGACTGAAGGAGACGGACGAGGTATTGAAGCGGATTGTGACATGGAGAAAGAAAGCAACTGCAACCAAAATAACCGAAGAGCTCAATATGCATCTGCATGTTCCGGTATCAACCATTAGAGGTAGAAGAGAACTTCACAAAAAAAGCATTTACGGAAGAGTAGCTATTCTCAAACCACTTGTAATAGAAGCCAATACAAAGTATCGTCCACATTGGTGCCACGAGCGCAAATCCTAATGAAGTAATACGTCGAAAATCGGCATTTGGTCCTATGAATCATTGTTCACATTGTTCCTTGCAACAAGACGTGCGTATGTCTGGAGAACACCTATACAAGCATAAAGTTCTGGCTGTCTCATCTCAACTGTCAATCATGGAGGTAGATCTATCAGGGTTTCGGATGCCATCTCATGGTTTTCTTCAGGCCCTTTTGTAATTCTAAAAGGGAGATTGAATAGGAAGGACTATGCCGAAATTTTAGCCACTAGTCCATCCTATGGTACAAGCATTGTTTCTTGTAAGACATGGCATTCTCCAGGATGATAATTCCCGTATACATATCACTAAATCTATCAAGAATTGGATTGAAGAGCATGAAAAAGAAGTCAAATATCTTATCTTACCCTGTACGATCCCCCGACTATATATCATCCAACAACTGTGATCTGTATAAGCGAATAGAGCCAGGTATCGATATCCACCACAGCATTTCTAGAGGAACTTTCATGATTTTCCCCTGAAGAATGGTATAATATTATTTTAACCACTATTCATGACTTGCATAAATCAATTTCAGGGTAAATCAGGTGGTATTACATGACAAATTTGATCCTGCGCCGTATTAATAAAGGTTTTCATGATGTTTCTTAGTGTTGCCATTATTTTGATAAGCACCTGTATATATACGAGAGAACTTTAAGAATAAGTTTTAGAAAAAATGACAAAATTAATTTAGTGAGAATATATGAACACCCTATAATAGGGATATAAATTTTAACTGAAATGAGCACGCCTTTCATTTGCATGGAAATTCATGATACTTAACAGGGAAATCTTGCTTGGCTATATACATCAAAATTATATATATTATAAAAAAATTAACTTTACTGTATAAAATATAAATTTTTGCATGTGCTTTTTTATTCTGATATTTTTCATCATTATCCTGAAACTCTACTATTTTTAAAGCAGTTTTGGTTCATGTATTACATACATTACGCTTTAAACTAAACTACATTCTTAGAAATAATAATGATGCTTTGAATCGTGCTTGGGTAAAATCATACAGCGAGAGATAAAATCTTTATTTCTTTTATAACTAATGTTACAGTTTAAACACCTGTGCAGCTGAAAAGATGCTCCAGAAGATGCGAATGAACGTTTTAACGTATTTTGATCTATTCTTAAGGTTACCTACTGCGTATAACCTAAACGTTTTAGCGTTTTAACTAAATGTATAAACCTACTGCATAGGTTTATACATTTAGTTAAAACGCTAATACATTTAGTTTCACATTTGAGTAAATGAGGCCTCATACGCTTATCCCGTCTTTTATTTATATATGTGGAACATAGCCTGTTGTTTACAAATGAATTTAGCTCAAGTAGAAAATTTTCATGTGTTAAACTTTATGAGGATTTTATGGATTAAATAATATGAAATAAAACATGCATAAAATTTGAAAAAATTACAAATACCTATGTATATAATCGAGATATTGTCATAAAGGAATCATTAGACTTTAATGAGAAATTTAAAGATGCAATACAACAAGATGGCTATATTAATTTGTTTAACATTGATAAACTTAAAATCGACGAGCGCGAGAAATATATAAAAAAAAACATCTAAAGTAAGTTGACTTCTTTCTAATATTGATTTAAAAATATTCTTATTTATAAATGTTGGTTTGGAGGTCATATTTTACAAGATGCGTGTTAAACATTTACTGTCGGAAGGAATATCTGTAAATGAGATGGAACAAAAATTTCAGAGAGAAGAAAAACTCCTAACTCAACATCAAAAAGTCTTAGAAATTTGTATAATATTCATGCATCTTACACACACGTATGTATTATCGATGATGCTATAGAAGGATTATGTGTAAAAATTAGCAGAGGCAGAATTTCCGCAGAATTGTTTTTACAAATAGAGCTTTTGTGTTCCTTTGGAACAATAAATTCGTGTACACGAATAGTTGGAGATTTACTTATTCAACCTCAGCAATAATTTCAAAGTAATACTTTCCCACAGTTATATTGTTTCTTCTTTTTTTAATTGAAATTCGTTTCTCTTAAAAGGTAGGAGCAATACTAGCGTTTTGCCTTCGACTTTGCTGTAATACTATAAACTAGCTTGCTGTAAAAAGTTATACTTCAAAAGTGTGAAAGAAAGACAAACATTTTATTAGATTGATTAAATACAGGGGAGGATAAATTTTGGCTGATTTTAAATTAAAATTTACACGTTTGTTGCCAGTGCTTTGTGACACATGAAAATTTTTTTCTCTGGTAATAAAGGGGATATAAAGTTTAACTGAAATGAGTGCACATCTCATTTGTATGGAAATTCATGATACTTGACAGGAAAATATTGCTTGGGTATATACATCAAAATTATATATATATATTGTAAAAAAATTTAACTTTATTGTATAAAATATAAATTTTATCATGTGCTTTTTATTCTGATAGTTTTTTCTATAGTTTATTGTAAGCCTCACCCAATTTCTTTTGACCTCTTTCTTTTTAGTCCTTTAAAGATCTTTCCACTTAAAAAAATGCATTAAATTACTCATTAGGAGTTTAAATTTAGGGTGCTCAGAAAATTACTACAAAACACACAAATATATATATATATATATATATATATATATATATATATATATATATATATATACAGTGATTTCCGCTTATAAGAATCACGTTTGTTATTACTGTTTTTGATTCTTATAAGCGGTTGATTCTTATAGCCGAAATTTAGGTTTTTGGACAGGCACACACACACACACACCTATATATACATATATTAGATAATTTACCATAAAATACTCTTTAATTTATGTTAATTATCTTTTAATAAATTAAATTTTAAAATTAAATTTTAAATATTAAAATAAAATTTTATTAAAATCAAATATTAAATTTTAAAAATACAACTTAATTTCTAGACTTATAAGTAGATACACATAATTATAATAAGAGAAGAAAAGAATCAAATATTTGTTACAACATAACTGCTTAACAGTTTTAACATTTCAACTACAGGAAGGGAGCAAGAAGAAGTTTTCTATGGTAGTTTGACGTAATGAAGTTTTCAGAAGGCTGTTTATACCTCTTTTAATACTAATAGTCTCAGACGAAGATTCACCTTTTAGCTTACGTTTCGCGATTTGATAATGTGCTGAATCTACTAATGTCACGTTTGCCAAAGTGATAGTGGACACTTAGCCGAAGATTTATGTGTTTCAGGATCCAGAAAGGGATGATAAGGTCGGAGGTGGGAAAAAAGAGTCCCTATTTTTGTTTGTCAGTGGAGAAAAGTGAAATCGGACCCGGACGGGTAAAGATGCCCTCGGGTCAAGCTAATAGGACAGTGTAGTGCTAAAGCGTTTAAGGAGAAACTATTATGTTGTGTTTAACAAAGAAAGGGATGAATTTTATGACTATATTCCATCCCATCTTGTCAATCTTTCTTTAAAAAAAAAATAAAAAAAGAACTTCGTGCCTTTTGAGGGTTTAAGTGGCTTTTTTGGAAAAATGAAAGGAAAGCGAAGAGTGTAAACTGATTCTTAAAACCGGTGGATTGATTCTTTTAAGCGAAAATTTTAACATGGAAATAATACATTTGTTTTTGTTTTCGCGATATTGATTCTTATAAACGGTTGATTCTTATAACCACTGATCACTATCAGCGGTGGTTACTGTATATATATATATATATATATATATATATATATATATATATATATATATATATATATATATATATATATACATATATATATATTCATATATATATATATATATATACATATATATATATATATATACATATATATATATATATATATATATATATATATATATATATATATATATATATATATATATATATATATAGATATATATATATATATATATACACACCGGGTGGTCATAAAGAAACTTTGTCGATATATGGACCTCTAGCGGCCGTTTCGTTCAACCTATCGAGATGAGATTTCAGATATAGTTATTCAGAGTTATGAGCTGGGGATTCTGAGAACGGCAACACAGTGACGCTCACGGTTACGGTTATAGGTATAGAAACTCGAAATTTTCAAATGGCAACGCCCCCTTTTTCCCATCGCAAAATGCTCAGCGCATGCGAAAACCCTAAAAAGCGTTGGAACGGTACGTGTTTCACAAAAAACAGACACGTTATGCACGCACAAAAAACATCTCTTCGAACGGCCAACAAAGACAAGATCGGGGCGCACGGAGGAAATTTGGATATGACAGAGGTTAGAAACCAATCATAGAACGCCGTTCGCCAGATATTCAGCGTAGATAACTGATAAAAAGCTCTCTGATCGTGTTTTTGTTAGTCATTCGTTGATCTGTTTGCGTGTTTTTGTGCGTGCATAACGCGTCCGCTTTTAGTGATACACGTACCGTTCCAACGCTTTTTAGGGTTTTCGCATGCGCTGAGCATTTTGCGACGGGAAAAAGTGGGTGTTGCCATTTGAAAATTTCAAGTTTCTATACCTATAACCGTAACCGTGAGCATCACTGTGTTGCCGTTCTCTGAATCCCGAGCTCATACATCTGAATAACTATATCTGAAATCTCATCTCGATAGGTTGAACGAAACGGCCGCTAGAGGTCCATATATCGTTTTTGTAGGTCGTTCGCACAGCTGTTTTTTTGTGCGTGCATAACGCGTCCGTTTTTTTGTGATACACATACCGTTCCAACTCTCTTTAGGGTTTTCGCATGCGCTGAGAATTTTGCGATGGGAAAAAATGGGCATTGCCGTTTGAAAATTTCGAATTTCTGTATCTATAACCGCAACCGTGATCGCCACTTGGTTTCCGTTCACAGAATCCCGAGCTCATACCTCTGAATATCTATATCTGAAATCTCATCTCGATCGGTTGAACGTAACAGCCTCTACAGGACCATATATCGGCAAAGTTTCTTTATGACCACCCGGTATATATATATATATATATATATATATATATATATATAAGTGTGTGTGTGTGTGTGTGTGTGAATGAATGTATAATATCCTGAAAACTTTCTTTAAAATATTCTAGAAATATTTAGTGTTTGTGTGCCATTTATTCATCAGTTCTTGCTATAAATATTGACGCTTTCCCTCTATTTGATTTAAGTATTCATATAAAGTACTCAAAAAAGCCAATGTTTCAGTAATATCAATCATATTTTAAAATAAGATGCGTACTACAATTTAGAAGCGAGGGAGTGGTTCACAGCTGTAAGATGATGTAATATTTTATTTCTATTGTATAACTCTCATGTGCCTTGCTAACCTAACTGACACTGCAAGTGAACAGCTTTCGAAATACTTTTTATAGAAGAATGTAAACACCGTTACGATGGGGTTGATTGAAATAAACTAACTACGAGTGTCATCGAAAAACAATAGCCACAGAAAGGACAAAAAGAGAATAAATCTTTCGTTGGTCAGAGTATAAAGATGACCTTGTTGAGGAGATTTCCTTCAAGGCTGCGAATTACTTCGACTATAGAGGCGTGACAGGAAAACATGAGATATTTTTGCTATTAACATTGTCTAGATATTGTGAAAATTTACTTCCTTTAGTAAGAAAGGGGAAAATGAAAAGGTATATTGCTTAGGTAAACAGAAATTTTACGTGTTTGGAAATTCAGAAATGCTTGCACGAATTTAACTCTATCAGTCTTTTCGCAGTCGTATAGTTTTGTAGCAAAGTTATTTGAGCTTTATTTCAGTCCAGTTAAGAGCTCTTCAGTTCTATAAAACACACAAAGGTGGCATTTATTTTTAGAGAATACAACAAACACGAAATTACTTATGCACTTCATACAACGGAGGTTTTTTTTCATACGCAATTGTACTGTGTGGATTATAGTTTGCGAAATGAGGCAATTTAGACAGTCCTCTGGAAAAGAACCCTAATGAGAATGAATCGTGCAATGTATATAAGTAAATCGTACAATGTATATAAGTAAAAAAAACCCTCCAAGAGGAAATATCAGGTTGGTTTGGGAATAAAATGTACTGGCAACTTACAGGACGGATTACTCTTTCACATCTCATCTACTTTTTGTCCGTATTTTTACCTTTGTGTAAGAAAATTTAATTGCACTTTCAAATGAGTTTCCGACAGTACAAATTATGCACCTCTAAGTCTAGGGTTAGGATAATATATGTATATATAACGACTATCAATCGATTGTTTAAATTTTTAATGGTATAATTAAATTATATTTTCCATAATTAACGATCGAAATATCCTTCCTTGTTAGAACTAAAATTCCCTAAGAGGGAAAAATTACTCGATTTCCCCCTGTCTGAGGGCGAAGTGTCTGTATTCTGATTTTTCAATAAACTTGTTATTGACTTGAAATGGAGTCACATAATCCGATTTCTACAGTACTAGACTTTCTTTTATGGGCCACATGATGTTAATTTAATTTCAACTATTAGAGTAGCTTAAAATAACAAACTAAAACAAAAGTCTTCTACATAAAAAGAAATATTTATTAATTAGTTCTCGATTAATGCATTATTCTTCGGGTTTTCACATCAAGATATTCCATTTCTTTTGTCGTTTCTTTTGTATCTTTTTAACCGAAGCTCCTCGAAGTAATGAATGTAACTAATTGTTTCTAGGATCTTACTGATTTTCAACACATTTCAGATTCATTAATTTTTTTAATCTTACATGAAGTGTAAGACCACAGATCTTAATATTTTGTCTGAATGTACCTAGAACTATTTTAAAACCTCGGAAACGTTTTCTTTAGTCTCACAACTGGGTATTTTAGTATCCATTTTAATTTTTAATGTGTGCCAGTGACAGTTAATTTATTTCTGTATTTGACATAATTTATACCGGTCGTAAAATGCTGTTTTCTATCAATGCATACGGTTCAAATCATTTTGACTTTAGTAGCAGGGTAATATCTTACTCTGCTACTATTAACTATGCCACGGGTATGTTGTGACGAAAAGATTATCAAAAGATAAAAATTCCTCATATCATCGGCGTTGCTCACACCTCAGGACAGGGGAACCCAGGCTCATAGGCGTAGTGCCCCCCTCCCCCCCCCAACTTAACTTGAAATACACTCTGTCACAAAAAAATATATGCACCCAGAAGGAAATGAGCTACTATCACGAAACTTAACCTGTATATAGTGAATGAGGAGATAAGCAAATGATTACAAATTCAGAAGAACAGACCGTTTTGTTAAGAAGATATGGCATGAAAAAGGTTACTAATAAGTAAGTAGTAAATCCACCTCTAATCTTTGGAGCAATTTATGAGGACAATAAGTGGCGTACCCTTTTCAACCATGAGATCTACAGAAAATATAAACAACCGGACATAGTTCATGTTATTAAAGCTAACCGCATCCGGTGGCTGGGACATATTTATCGATCTGAAGATGACAATCCGACAAAAAAGATAACGTTCACTAAACCAGACGGAGTTAGGAAAAGAGGTCGCCCTCCTACTCGATGGCTGGACAGCGTCAAAAAAGACCTAAAAACTGTTGACACCACAAACTGGAGAGCCATGGCGTCTAATAGACCAAGATGGCGGAAACTTCTTGGGACGGTCTTGGACTGCCCTAGGCTAAAGAACCGAAGACGAAGAAGAAGAAAATCCACCTCTGCAGCTATACAAGCCGAAACATGGCGTGGCATCGAATCAAAGAAGTCACCTATAGCCTCCTGCGGAAGATCATGCCATAATCTTTGCAACTGGGAAGTTAATTCACCAGTATTCCGGGACGGCTACAGTTGCCTTCCAAGCACATCCAGACATGCTCTATTGGCGAGAGGTCTGGTGACCTGGCAGTCCATGGGAGTACGTCATTTCCTTGAAGACATTGTTGGGAGAGTCGCGCAGTATGTGGGCGAGCGTTGTCTTGCTGATAAATCGCACCTGGGCGACTTGATAGCATAGGCAGTACAAGTGGCGTTAAAATCTCGTCCACGTAACTGCGTGCCATTAAAGTGCGTTGAAGGACGACTAGAGGTGATCGAGTGTCCCAACAAATCTCCACACTGTCACACCTTGTGTAATCGCCGTATGCTTCTCGACAACAAATGCAGGATCGGACCGGTGGCCTGGCCTCCTCCACACGCGTATGCGCTGGTCATCAGCATTGAGACTGAATCGGGATTCATCGCTGGAGATCATACGCCTCCAGTCGGTCCCACTCCAGCTTGCCCGAGGTCGGCAAAAATCCAATCGACACTATCTATGATGTGGGGTCAGTGATAGGCGTCTTAATGGACGTCGGCTCCTTATACCTGAGTCGGCCACTCGTTTCCGAATGGATTCCCTTGATACCACTGGATGTCTGGAAGGTGGTAAATGATGTCGAACCGATTCTAGCGAAGTCGGACGTGGCCGCTCTTATTATTGCGCGACCCTCGCACGCATTTGTGTTCCTGGGACGCCCTGACCCTCCGCGACGGTAGACTATCCCTTCCGTGATCCATTGTTGCCAACACCGAGCAACTACCATATCGCTCCGACCGAGGTGGTAGCCGATACGCCTTTCCGACCAACCTGCTTCTCTGAGGCCTACTATACGCCCCCTCTCAAAGTCCGACAATTGTTCGTACTGTCGCCGGTTATGTCTGAGAGGCATCTCTAGTCGCAATACCGTCCATCCATGTCGACAGATTTGTTTGGATAACCCTATGGCACAAGCAATCATACTTTTAAACTCTCCCAGGTACGCATCTCATATCTGCATAGCGCGCTTACCCTTGTCTCATTGGCGTTGAAATTTTAATTATTTGCATATCTCTTACCAGACTATATTCCTGCCATGTTTCGTGATAGTAGCTCGATTTCTTCTGGGTGCATATATTTTTTTGTCACAGAGTGTATATTAAAATGTTAATAGAATTTCAGCTAAAATCGATGGTTGGTTAGTTTGGGTTTATTGGCGCAAGGTCCAGATATGGACAAGCTGCGCCAAACATATGGTAAACACCCGAAGAAAAAGGACGATATTATACATATTATTTGGACATTTTTAGACCAAACAAAAAACCTTGATAAAAGGGATATATTAGTCTACAAGTTATGTTTAACGGGAAAACATGCATAAAAAACAAAGTTGCGCAGTATTTTATAAAATAGAATAAAAGGACAAAGTGCTAAATTTCCTAAAACCAACGAACACGTGTAAAACGGTGAAGACCATTAAAGACAGTAGTATTAAAAACCATGATATGCAAGGTGAAAAAGAGCAATATCCAATAAACCAGACACTAAATGTGGCGGAAAAATGAAAAAAGGTGATGAGAAAAAAGAAAGTAAAAACAGTGAAAAGAAGATTGATAAAATCTTCCAGTTCCAAGTTAGATTTTATGGACAATCATATATATCAGGTGATAATAAAAAAATAAACAGCCGTAAAAAATAGGTAATATAAACATTCATATAAAACAGGTAAAAGAAAGAGGCGCATAAAATGATGAAACGACAGTAATAACTTCAAATACTAAAACTGCCGTATAGTACAGGCATAAAAGAAAAGTCATGTAAAAGTAGAAGATAACAGTGATATAGAACAAAACGGTTTAAATTTCGGAATAGCAATTAAAAAAAAATAAGGAAAAACAAGAGTGAAACTGTTAAAAGTCAAATCAGCTAAAATCGAAAAATTCTAGAAAACATTTATGAAAGTTGGTTTTGTCCCGCTTTTTCAAACTGTGAAACTGAAGATTCCGATTATGCCTTTTAGCCTTAATATAGTTTTTAACAATGATCTGATCCATAACAAAAACTCGATATTTTTTTCATTTTATTTATATTAAATTTATTTTTCTCATTGTATAACTTTTGAATACTACTCAAACATCAATTCTATTGTTATTCAATTTAAAAAAAATCCTAATATTTCATATTTTAAGGACTGTCCGGCAGTTAATACGCTGAGGAAGGCCCTAACTGGATTCAATTCGTGCCCCCCCCCCCCAAAAAAAAAGTTAGAAGCCCGCTACGCCTATGACCAGGCTCGACCGTTGGTACGAAGTGATTGTCATTGTAATATAGTACGTAACTGATTTTCTTAAATAGGCAATAGATAATTTGGTAAAATATTGTAGGGTTTTAATTTATCATTAACCGCTGGTGTATAAGTAGTATAACTTTTGACATGGCAATTGTTCTTTTTCGGAAGTTAATGAAGCAAGCTAGATGGCACCAATTTTTTTTTGCCACTACCAGGGCATTTCTTGGATTGATGCTCGAAAATGGTTTTCTTTACTCTTAAAACTGATTAGTTAAATTTAATGATTCATATCCGATAATTCTGAAAGCTGTCCAATATTAATGTGAGTATTATTGAATATTGAATTTCTTCCAAATTCTCCTAATACAAAATAAGAGAACAATTTGTTTAATTAGCAATTGACAAAGTTTTACTTTATTTCAGATTCCCTCTTGAAAACGACAAAAGTGACAGAATGGAGTTTTAATTATGGGGGCTATATCACTCTAGCGTTTGGAGGTTTTCTGTTACTAGGATGTGTCACGGCGTACGTAATAGCAGTGGCTAGAGGAAACGTAGATGCCTTTTTGCCTCTCATTAGGTAAGTAAAAGAGATGAAACTGAATAATACTAATATATACTTTTACGTAAGAAATCTCACCGGGTTTTTTGTAAAGTATGCTCATGAGAATATTAACTACATTGCTCTTCCGCAAAATTTACTTTTTAATGCAGTGTTTTTGGCCTCCCATTGACAGAGATAGTGCTGTGATTGTATAAATGCTTTTAAATATTTTTTTAAAAAAGTAAAATATTTAGAGGTAATTATTTTCTTGAAAATTTAGACGCATTTAGTAAGTCCGTGGAGGAGGAAAAAATTTCAGTGATAAGTATTTACGTGTTAAGGTCAAGTGTGTTCTAATTGTTAAACGAAAAAAAAAACGGATTTTCGTTAATTTATTTTATTCAAGGAAAGTTAGGAGAAAAGGTTTAGTGGTTTTAATGAGCATATTGTTTGTGTTTCTTTAAGGCAGTGCGTATGAAAATATTTAAAAAAATTCTTAGTAGAATAATAATCTCAATTTAAGATAAAAACTCATAATGTAAAGTATGATTTGTGTGAGTAAACAAATTGATTCTTCCCCTAAATTTTTTTTTATATAATAGTGGTTTATGTAATATGTGTTGTGTGTACGGATGGCGTCTTTATAGATTATGAATTTTTCAGTTTTGAGATTATTAAGAGGTTATCTCTAAGAGACTTGCAAATTTGTTGTAATTTGAAAGGCGACTCGTTACAAAAAACTTAATTTTAATCAACATGTACTTTTAGGTTATAGTAGTGTTTTGCAATCTATGGATTCCGATCTCTAAAGGGTCACTTGGAGATTTTTAAACCCGAAATAGAACCCCAGTAAATTAAGCTGAATAAGGAAATCGGGTCCACGAGTTTGGTTTTAACTATAAGAATAGACGAAGGTATCCGAATACACAAACGTATTTTCGAAAATGCAATCAAAGTCTGTTAAACTTTATCTTAACTCAAAATAGTTCCCTTGCAGCCAAAATTAAATCCTTTCAGGACCTGATAAAATATAGTTAAAATAAAATACCCGCAGATCTATTTCAGACGTAAGATAATAATCCTCGGTGCAATCAGCCCCACGAAACCTAACATGAGTCTGTGATTTAAAACCTTACTAAGTGGGATCTCTCTCTAAGTGATGGACTAGGTGTCAATTTGTTTGTTATTGTAGTATGCATATAATCGGGGAAAAAACGAGGTTTGGTGCTTAGGTGAAAAAAATTCTCTCATACATGGAGAGGCACTAACTAATTCATCAAGGGTTTGTAGTTGATCCACGTCATGCTTCAATTTCCCGAAAGGATTATCCGCATAAATTCAACGAGTGACCTCTCTGTTTTATAATTCTTAGAGAACACATTTCTTGAAACAGTTAGCACGTCATAATTATGAATACAATTATTACTATAAGGAGTTTAATTTTTTATCAATATATTTTATAAAACTCTGTGGGGGTATTATTTTGTTTCTTTTCGACATACGTAGATAACATGGCTCTTTAACTAAGTTTTTGATAAATATGATCATTTGTATTTTAGTGATGCCGCTGGCTCACCTCCTCAAAATGGTCTTTTTGGAACCTTTATATGTTTAGGAGGGATGTTTGGTAAGTTGTTATTTAAATTTCTTTGATTAAATAATTAAACTCGTACAGAAATAGTCTAGATGAAATATAAATATAGTTTACATTTATAATTAGTTCTCTTAATCTTAATGCACAAAATACATGATCCCCGTCCCAAAGACAATTAGTAGAAGTACGTATGAAGAGTATATCACAATGATTTTTCAGTACCTCAAATGGGAGCATTTTATTTTATGGCAACATATAAATCATGCGATATCTTTCTCCTTTCCCCGAAGTTGACTTTACTTTATGGCATATTTAAATATAAGGGATTTTGTTGTATAAGCATTTACCAATTTAAGGGTCACGGTATAACTTGTTAATGCCATTTAGTTACTTCGAAGAATAAAGCGCTTCTGTAGCTTCTTAAATTAAGGCTTAACACGAAGCTAGGGTATGCCGATCTTTTGTTAAATGCATAAAAAAGGCCGTGTGTGTTGAAAAAATCTTTATGATGAAAAGAATATGGCTAGTGTAATATCCTAAACACAAAGTTCTTAAGACAGAAGTTTTTATTATTTCATTTACAGTGAATTCGATTTTTGATAGCGATATTTCCTGATGTCGTAAAAGTATTAATTAGACTTGAAGATATTGAAAAAAATTGCAGCAAGGGAGAAATTATCTATGTTTTTCCTTTGGTCCTTATATGACCTGTCATAAAACTTTTACTTTGACTTACATGCAGTGTTGGTATTAACACGATATAACACTAAACACCGTAAAGAAACAACACTGGAAAAACTCATACAGTTTTTACATACCTTTTTATTTATTTTAAAGCCTATTTAAAATACAAAATGTAGAATTTTATCTTTACTGGATTTCTATTTTTAGTAATGTTTTTCCGGAAAAATTTTTTTTTTGAGAAACAGAACAATGACAGCGTCTGTTCTTTTTCTGAATCTTCGTTTATTTGTTTGATTTATTTCAAAGCCAGAGTTTTGTAAAAGAACTAAATGCAAAGCTTCATTTGCATTAATGCACCTCCAACATACCCACCAACCTTTGGGCCTCTCCTTATAGGTACCACAGCAAGGCATAGACGATAAGTACGTTGGGGGAAAGAGAATTTCAGATGTGGAATTTCTCAAATGTTTTAGAGTGACTAACATTATCCAGTCATACAGCTCATGACTGAAAGATCTATCATCTATCATGAATTTCAGCACGAAATTTAGAGTGAGTGTTTGCTTTAGTAACCCTTCCCACCAGGGAATGTTACATGCATTTTTGTCAATAATTTAATTGATTGTAAATGAGATAACTATGAAAAACTAAATAAAAACTCTTCAGAAAATGTATACCTAGCCAATTATAATCAATTACTGAGGTAATGTCTAAAAATAAATGAGTAAATAGTTCAAGGGACGTCTGGAAAGCAGTACCTGTTAGCACATCACCCTCAGGCAAGAGAATAAAACGGATTCATTTCAGTGTTAACTTGTCAGACTCCCTTGTTGGTTAACCTTCAAGTGAGTTGCATTAGAGTATAAACATTACAGTGGGTTTCAAAAATGCATTGAGGTAAAATGAATCGCGCAAAGGTCACGAAATCAGTTTTGAGGCAATTTCTCTTTACACAGAGGAGTGCTATGTGTTATATATATATATATATATATATATATATATATATATATATATATATATATATATATATATATATATATATATATATATTTATATATATATATATTTATATATATATATATATATATATATATATATATTTATATATATATATATATATATATATATATATATATATATATATATATATATATATATATATATATTTATATATATATATATATATATATATATATATATATATATATATATATATATATATATATATATATATATATATATATTTAAAAAAGCTAAAATGAAAGCAATAGTTTGAACGAAAAGTATATCCTAAAGCAGTGGGGTATCCTTTATATATCCTTTCACAAAATCGTCCTCCTTCCATATTCTCAGGCTTTTGGATATCCTTAAGTTACCCCGGTCTAATTAGCCCTAGTGTGGCAAAAAGTTGACCATAGCGCTCCAAACCAAACCAAACCAAACTTGAAGTTACCCACCCTCTCCTATGCTAAGAGACTATATTTAAAATTAAATAACAATGCTTCTACCGTACATTTAGCATGACACATAAAAAAAAATTTCGCTTCGTTCAATTTACATTTTACTTTATTTTTCAGACAATAAAAAGGTGAAATCAAGGGATTTTGAACAAAGAAAAATATCACTTTAGCATTATCACTATAGTGTTTTTTTCAGCTTTGGTTTTTCTGTTATATTGTAGGTGTAGCATTTATGATTCTGAGGTATATGATTGTTCTCGAGAAAAATCGGGAGAAGAGTAGCCTAGTGACTACTATCAACAAACTTAGCCTATTTATTGGAATAGCTTCAATGCTCGGAGTTACCTTAGTCACAGGATATCCTATTAACTTTTACAGAAATAGGGATGTATGGGTAAGTAAATCTGTTCGTCATATATTTAGGTTAGCATTGAATACGGCAAACTCTATGAAATTTGATTCACTTATGAGCAAAGTTTATTATATATTATGCTTCCAAATTAGCCACCCACATGGTATAGTGGTTAGCGTTGTGAGCTTCCAAGCAGTGGGTTTGGGTTAAAATCCCGAATAAGGCTTAGTCGTTACTATGTTGTGTCCTCATAGGGAGCAATGCTGGCTCACCTAAAAGATGCTTCCATAATAAAATAGCCAGCAAGACTTTGAATAACAATCGGCAAATGTCTCGCGACAAATGCCTCTGCGTTAGAAAGAAAAGTATTTTCCAAAATATTCTGTGCATTATATATTACTTTATTTAATTACATAGTGATACTTATTATGTTGCTCGTGATCCCTGAATAATTTAAGCAAGAGAAATCCCCATATTCATCAAGCATTATCCGCAAATTTTACTACGAGACTTAGAATTTCTTTATTTATATATATACACTGCTGGCCACTGTAAATGCAACACCCTGAAGGAAACATGCAAATAACATGAAATTTACAACATGCATTAGCGGAGGTGAGATATGCAAATGATTAGAATTTCAGCGCAGACGCACATCACGCGCGCCTGTGGCGCCACTTCAAAGCGCTATTTAAGGCTTGGAGATTTCGACGATTTCAAGTTCGGCAATTGTGTTTTTCTTGTGGTTTTTTTTAAAAAAAACGATCAATTATGCCTCGTCGAAAAAAGTGATCATCTTTTGACCAAGTATCCGAGTTCGACAGAGGAAGGATAGTGGCCTACCGAGATTGTGGATTATCTTTCAGGGAAATCGGTAGTCGTGTTGGAGGAAACCAAACAACTGTAATGCGGATATGTGATCGTTGGATACAGGAGGGTACGACGGACCGGCGTGTTCGATCGCATCCACCTCAGCGCACCACTTCACGTGATGACAGGCAAATTGTGCGCATGGCAGTGACGGATCGCTCAGTCACATCACGAACCATAGCACAGCACATGCAGTCTGTAACGCATCATCCAGTGTCTGCGCGTACCATTCGACGCCGTTTACAGCACAGTGGTCTGTCCGCAAGACGTCCATTGCTTTGTCTACCCTTGACGCAGAACCACAGACGTCTCCGCCGCCAATGGTGCGATGACAGAAGGATGTGGACGGCAGAATGGAATGAAATTGTCTTTACTGACGAGTCACGCTTCTGTCTGCAACACCACGATGGTCGCATTCGAGTCTGGAGACACCATGAAGAGAGGATGCTGAACAGCTGCGTTATGCACCGCCACACTGGTCCTGCACCGGGTATTATGGTATGGGGCGGTATTGGATATCACTCTCGCACACCTCTAGTACGCATTGCCGGTACCTTAAACAGCCAGCGCTACATCTCCGAGGTGTTGGAGCCAGTTGTCCTTCCTTACCTTCAGGGCTTGCCCACAGCCATATTTCAACAGGATAATGCGCGACCACACGTGGCACGCATTGTCCAACGGTTCTTCGTCAATCGCCAGATTGAATTGCTTCCCTGGCCGCCTCGCTCTCCGGATCTTTCGCCGATAGAAAACATGTGGTCCATCGTTGCTCTACGATTGACCCAGATTCCATCCCCAGCTGCCACAGCAGATCAACTTTGGCAACGTGTGGAAGCTGCTTTGTCTGCTGTACCCCAAGAACTCATCCAAAGTCTCTTTGAATCAATGCCGAGGCGTGTGGCAGCGGTATCTCCAACAATGGCGGCTACTCTGGCTAATGATTTTTGCAGGAACCACACTTCACAGAAGTCTATAAATTTAATCATTTGATACTTGGTCAACATGTTATCTACAAAATAAATTTTGTTGTGATATCTCTTGTCTTTCTTGGTGTTGCAATTTGGGTGACCAGCAGTGTATATATATATCTACATATATATAAAACAGTTCTCTGATTGACTGACTGACATACAACGCACAGAGCAAACCGCTGGACCTAAAGTGCTGAAATTTTGCATGGCGATTCTTCTTATAGTGTAGGGGTGCACTAAGAAAGATTTTTGAAAAATTCTTCTTAGATTTTTTAAATTGAATTTTTAAGCTGTTTTTGTAACTTTTTTTAAGTTTGCATTTAAAACAATTATTTGAGGGTTATAAAATTTACATCACGAGAAAGATCATAAAAATTCCTTTAAAATGAAATATTTTTCGAATCTTTATCTCCATTTTCTGATTTTTGGTGAATTTTTAAAGATTAATTTTTAGAATTTAATTTATTAAATGCTGATCACGTGATTTGTTTTTTCTGGTACTTTAAATAAATTTATCGTCACGTGCATAACAACTAAATAGTCAAAAAAATATTTTTCTTTTCTTGCTAATGCGGCGGACGATTGAACATTATCCAAAAAAATATTAAAATGCAGTAAAAGATATGTTCCTCAAACTGTACTATATTAACTGTACTATATTCTTTAGTATGTCCTATTATATTTAATTTGAATATTTTATTCTACATTATTTTGTCTGTAAAAATATCCGTTACGATTTTTTATAAATATATTTTTTCGTTTTTTTTTTACATCAATTGCGTACTTTTATCGTTGTATTTATTATAAATATATTTATACATATTTTTGGCATTAATTGCATACATTGACTGTTGTATTTAATTTGAATGTACGGGTAGCGAAGTACGGGTTTTCAGCTAGTATATATATATATATATACCTGGAAGAGGAAGCTTACGAAAATAGATACAGGGAGAAGAGTGACACTAAACATAAATTACTATTTTATCTTCGAATAAGAAATTTATAGGACACCTATGAGAAATTTCTGCCGACAAATTTATTCGCTTATACACACAAAAATAAGAAGAACCGTGAAAGAGGAAAATATTAAATATTAGGGAAAGTTTAAAATATCCCAAACATGAACTGAGATTAAGTAATGATTAATATTATCTATGACGAAGATAAAAACATCTCTCTAATAGCAATTAATAATTTGAAACTGATACCAAAAGAGCAGCTCATTTAGTCACTTTTCATAAAATTTCAAATAGAACCACCTCGCTTTTACTGAAGAGAGACATAATACAAGGAAGGTCTTTATGGGCATACTGAACTTTACAGAGCACGTTTTGAAAGGATTCAATGTATCAAAGATTTTCTTAATTTTAATAGTACAAAGTGCCTTCCCATGAGACACAGCCCGATAAAATATAATCTAGTTTAACTTTTAGAAGAAGCAGAACAATGTTTTTAGAAAGTGATTAGCTGAAAATAGATCAGCAGTTTCATACTATGTACACTATTTTACAAAAGGTCCTCCAAAGGTGGCTTTCAAGTAGAAAAGAGCCTCCTTCACTCTTTTCTGTTTCATGTATCTTTGCCAATCTATATATATAAAACAGTTCCGTAACTGACTCATTCATTCACTGACTGACTGACTGACATACAACGCACAGACCAAACCGCTGGACCTAAAGGGCTGAAATTTTGCATGGAGATTCTTCTAATAGTGTAGGGGTGCACTAAGAAAGATTTTTCAAAATTTCTTCTTAGATTTTTTTACATTAAATTTTTAAGCTGTTTTTTAAACTTTTTTTACGTTTGCACTTAAAATAATACATTGAGGGTTATAAAATTTATATCACGAGAAAGATCATAAAAATTCCTTCAAAATGAAATTTTTTTCGAATTTTTACCTCCATTTCCTGATTTTTGGTGAATTTTTAAAGATTAATTTTTAGAATTTAATTTATTAAATGCTGATCACGTGATTTCTTTTTCTGGTACTTTCAATAAATTTATCGTCACGTGCCTAACAACTAAATAGACAAAAAAAATATTTTTTTCTCTTTCTAATGCAGCAGACGATTGGATATTATCCAAAAAAAATGCATATCCCTTACGATTTTTTTATAAATATATATTGATAGATAGATAGATATTTTACATCAATTGTATACATTGATCATCGCATTTATTATAAATATATATATTTATTTTTTGGCATAAATTGCATACGTTGACCGTTGTATTTAATTTGAATGTACTCCGTAGCGAAGCGCGGGTTTTCAGCTAGTATGGAATAAAGTATCGAAAATTAAAAATTTTTTTAACTATCTCTCTAACATTGTGCATTCCCTTACGGATAACAGCAAATGATTCTAGCAAGAAAACATGCCAACTGTTTATTTAAAGTCATACGATAATGTGTGATAATATAGGAAAGTTTTCGTGTCAATATTACAATCTAATGTCATCGAAGAAATTGATGTTTCACCCAATGTTGACTCCAGTCCCAAAAATGATATTAGAATGTTTTCATTTCGATGCTCATTATTTGATATTTCTTGAGATAAGATGACCTTGGAGTTTTTCTGGCAACTGAGTGGTACGTTTTCCTCCTTTGGCACATAAGGTATTTGCCATTAGCAAAAAAAATGAGTCAGTGAAAGTTGCGAAACTGGTTATACACAGCAATTGGTATTATAATTTCGGACCTCAAAGTCACATGTTTATTTGTGTTCGAACGCCAGGATGATTTATAGGGAAATTTTTCTTATCTTGTTTCCCCCAAGTCTATAATTACTGCAATAGAAGGAAGGCAGAGGCAGCGAAGATGCTTATTCTTTAGGACTTTTGCACAAGCCTTTTCGGTATAAAATTTTTTTCAAAAGTTTAGAAATAGTCAAATTTTAACTAAATAAAATAGTGGGACAAATGTCTCGATCCATTTCGTAACATTTTCGTTTTCATATGAAATCATATCTTTATTATTGCGACAAAGCATTCTTAACTTTTTTTGTCTTTGAAACTATCCTTTTCTCTGTTGCTTTCGTTGTGATTCAGGACCCCTGGCCGGAACATGCCGGACCGGGTCTCGACAGCGGGCAGAGGAAGGTGACTCCGGTTTACTCTAGCACCACAAGGGTAGGAGACTGGCTTTAACCAGGTGCCACCTCAGTTTTTAACCAGCACCCCATTGGGCCGACATCTGGAGGTCGCGTACCTTCTCCCACCCACAGACATCATAGAAGGACTTTCCGATCTACGTATATAACATTCCACTTTCCAGCATAGACATGAAGGTATTTAATGACTTTCGTCGGCATTCGAACTGAGCACCCCTAGTCCGAACCCCAAAGCGCTACCACTAGTTTACCTCGGGCCCATCCTTTTCTCTGGTATAGGTGTTCAACTTAAATTCGTACAAATTATATACAAAATTTAGTTATATCGTAAAAGTTAAGAGAGCCAAAAAATGCTAAAAAGATAATATTTTTCGGTTAAGATCTATATATATAAAAGAGCTTGTCTGTTTGTTTGTCCGCTATAGAATCATAGACTGTTTCACCCACCGGGACCAAATTCGGCACAGTTAATGTTTAGGACCCGAGAAACTTAAATCAGGAAAAACGAAATTTGGGGCTCAATTAGTTTTTTTAAAATTAATTTTTTAATGATTTTTGTGCCCCTTAGCGCACCTCTTAAAATATGGATACAGCCCCTTCACCACAACCCGTCTAATTCGATACGCGGGGGAAAAGAGGTTTGTTCTGAGGGGTGGTTTGCGAGTTGGTCTGGGGGTGACGGGGGTGGGGAGGGCGAAGTGTTTATTTTGCGGGGGGTGCAGCCCAGTATTTTTTTTGATGGAATGCATGAAAAATTTTATATCTATATATCTACCCGGGCAACGCCGGGCAATAATGCTAGTTACGTATAAAATCAGAGTATATGAATGACATTCTGCTACTACGAGGGATGGTACTTTGATAGTGGCAACATTGTTGTAGAACACCCACGCAGCAGAACCCACAAAAGCAGCTTATACCACACGTACCTTCACATACCTGCCTTACCTCAGAGCGAATGTACTCTCCCCACAAACATCACACGCCTAGACAGTGACAGGATGAACACTGCCATGTTTTAGTTACCGGTCTATCGTAAGAAATAATTTGTTGCATCGTACTCATGGAAGGAAAAAGCTTGTGCGTACACTGTGGCTTATGTGTTTGCTCTCTGGGGATGGTAAGTGCTCTACCATCCCCCATATTCCTCGGACTGTTACTTTGATCTCATCCCCAAGATGAAGGAACCACTCCGTGGATTCCACCAGAGATTCTGCAGGCTGTAGACCGCTCCATTCGAAGGATCAACAGATCAGGTGCTACCAACGGCATCCTGCAGATGCCAGGACGTTAGCAACGGATGCTAAACAATGCTGATTACTACTTTGAAGGGCTATGAAAGTTTCACCCTTGTATCTCTTCTGTATACTTTCGACATACAGTAACCACCGGTTATAGTGATCAGTGGTTATAAGAATCAACCGTTTATAAGACTCAATATCGCGAAAACAAAAACAAATGTATTATATCCATGTTAAAATTTTCGCTTTAAAGAATCAATCCACCGGTTATAAGAATCAGTTTACACTCTTCGCTTTCCTTTCATTTTTCAAAAAAAAAAAAACACTTAAACCCTCAAAAGCCACGAAGTTATTTTTTTTCAAAGAAAGATTGATAAGATGGGATGGAATATAGTCGTAAAATTCATCCCTTTCTTTGTTAGACATAACATAATAGTTTCCCCTTAAACGCTTTAGCACAACACTGTCCTATTATCTTGACCCGGGGGCATCTTTACCCGTCCGGGTCCGATTTCACTTTTCTCCACTGACAAATAAAAATAGGGACTTTTTTTCCCCCTCCCACATCCTGGGTGCTGCTTCCTGGATCCTGAAACACACATAAATCTTCGGCGAAGTGTCCACTATCACTTAGGCAAACGTGACATTAGTAGATTCAGCACGTTATCAAACTGTGAAACGTAAGCTAGAAGGTGAATCTTCGTCTGAGACTATTAGTATTGAAAGAGGTATAAACAGCCTCCTGAAAACTTCATTACGTCAAACTACCATAGAAAACTTTTTCTTGCTCCCTTCCTGTAGTTGAAATGTTAAAACTGTCAAGCAGATATGTGGTAACAAATATTGGATTTTTTTCTTCTCTTACTATAATCATGTGTATCTACTTATAGGTCTAGAAATTAAGTTGTATTTTTAAAATTATAAAAAATAATTTTAATAAAAGATAATTAAGGTAAATTAAAGAGTATTTTATGGTAAATTATCTAATATATGTATATATAGGTATGTGTGTACCTGTCCAAAAACCTAAATTTCGGCTATAAGAATCAACCGCTTATAAGAATCAAAAACAGTAATAACAAACGTGATTCTTATAAGCGGAAATCACTGTACCTAGTTGCCACTATTAAAGTTCCATAGTAATTTTCCTATTGGGGTGTATTAAAATATTGTAATTCTTAACATATAGGGACAATACTGCTAACATTTTAGCTATTGTATATAAAGCATGTTCCTACAGCCAAAGAAGTATCATGATTTTTTTTATCAGCATGATTTTATTACAATTTATTACTGTAGTAAATTTTATAATGAAATAGATAGGTAACTTAAGTAATGGGTGAGCTACCCATTCTTTTCATTAACCTTAAAGTCTACTTACTTTGGTTTAGTGGTTGAAAGTATACTTAAACACGAATGATGCCAGTTTTACTTCTACAAAAAGAACAATAGAGACGGATTGCCGCAAAGGCGCACAAAACGAGTGCTTATAGGGCCTCTGAAAAATAGGCCCTTTTTAATAGTATGTTTTCATATTCTACTATAGGAATTAAAAATGAAATTTGATCCTAGTCAAGGGCAATTTAAAAAAAACTTTTTTACTACTCTTCTTCTTCCTCATCTTCTTTTTATTATTATTACTATTACTATTATTCTTATTGTTGCCGCCATTGTTATTATAATTATTAAATTGTACAAGTATAAATTTAGCAGGGTCCTTTCTTTTTCAACACTAGGGCAAGTTGGTAACCCCTCATGCAATTCAATAACTAGCATGAGTTTCAATCATTTGTTTATAATGTTTATAGAAATTAATGTTGTAAAATAGTTAATTTATGAAAACATTATTGGCAAATTCTACAAACCTAAAGCAAGGAAAGTTTTGGTACCGAAGCTGTTGAAATACATGTAATAATTAAAGTAAAGAGTTCAAATTATTTATAAACGCTATTTTGTTTGTTGTTTGCCATGCGGGACAGTTGTCAATCAAGACATTCGCACATAATCTGCATCATTGTCTGCTTTCAATGGAGGCACCGTATAGGTGAACCAACATCACCCCCTGGTGCCACCAATTTTGAACTAGCAACCCCAGGGGCGATCTGGGGGATCGCACGTTCTCCCACCCTCTCTGACACCATTGAAGGACTTTCCGGCCTACGGGTTTAACATGTCCATATCCGGCCTAGACACGAAGGTATTGAACAGCTTTCGTCTGGATTTGAACCGAGCACTCTCAGTTCCAAGCCCCACGCGCGACCTCTAAGCTACCCCGGGCTCCTTAAAAAGTCCTATTTAACACATTTTGATTAACATTTCAAATACTAACAATTCATTATTTCAAAGTTAAAATCAAAATCATTCGAAAATTTTACCTATGAATAATTTTATCAATTAAATGTGTTCTTTGGTTGTACCAAGATAATTATTGATAACATTTAATTAAAGACGAGTGGTAAAGAATTCAGTGATCCCAAGAAAATTTCTGTTGAACTTAAATTCAAGGAGCCAACAACGTGTCTGATCTTAACTTCATTCTAAAAACTACGAAAAACGATACTGAAGGGAGTTTGAAAACAATTTTGGTTTGTCTCGAAAAAATTTGGTTTTGCTCAAGGCCTTTAGGATGCTTCATCCACCACTCTTGCAACGGATCTCCCTTAAACTGTATACCCTAAAAGGAGAAATTTAATTAGGAACACGCAATAAGAAATAAGTATAAAAACTGTTCAAAAAGACCCCAAAGCATCCTCTTAAAATGATAAAAATGTGGGTTTAGAAAGAAAAATCGAAAATTCCGCAATGGTATTTTTCCAGCGTTATTAACTGCTAGTAAATTTTGTTTAAAAGTTTAATTTGCATAGTTTGCAAAACCAAATAAAATCAAATTTTTAATTTACTAATTACTTTTAACAGAATTTTATAAATACTTTAATTAAAAATATTTTTAAAAATCCTATGTCTCTTTCTGTATTTCGTATCCTTTGTAAGAAAATTTACGCAAATAATTACCCTAGTCATAGTTTTGACTCTGTGGAATGTATTTCAATAGAATTTCTCAATACATGAACATACTACAAAGATTTGATAAGAAGGAGGGCTATCAACTATGTAATGAGATAACAAGGAAAAAGGAAATCAATTCGAGAGCTTGTAACAAAGATATACAGAATTATATATACCTTTTACATTTTTCTCGAATTAAAAAATAACGTTAGGTTAATGATACCTCATTATATCTGTTACACAAATAGAGGTCATAAATATGTACATTATTTAAAAAGTATTTTTTACCGTCTCCACATTATACGAAATACGTTTCATTTTAGTAGTAAATTATAAATGAAACCAAATTTAATTTTTTAAAATAAAAATCGAGGGTAAAAACTAAAAAATATGAAAATGTTCCTTTTAGGTTCACACTTATTGTCACCTGCAGCTAAAGAGTATTAATTCATCCGTGTATTTTCTGTCACATGGATTAATTTCGAATTTTTATTTCGTATCACTTTTAGAATTACTTTCATGGTAGCATCTGCTGTTCTTGTACGAACTTAAATGACGTTTTTTTAAGTGACGGTCAGTGCTGAAATGTCATTTATGTATGTGAAATAATATATTTTCGAGTAGTTTAAAGAAACTCTCTGATGAATTTATTTTTTATATTACAGCTTACAGATGTTGGCTTGCCACACATAATAGGAGGCGTCATGCTTTTTGCATTGGGACTTGTGTACATTGCTTTACAATGTGTGCTAACTCTTTTCCTGAAGACGAAGAATAAGCTGACCCTACTTGTTAGAGTTTTGCTGTTGTTCATCTGCACTGCCTCCTTCGTTTATCGTATCCTTTTTTGCTTAACTGAACTACGTGTTATATCTGTTTCACCTTTTCTCTTTAAACTCTATACGTAGTATTGTGGAAATGATATCTTATTCAACTCTGAACTAAATATGTGTGACTTTTAATTTATTCATTTACTATACTAAAAAATGTAGATAAGAATGTGATGAATAGCAATATCTGACATTGAAATGGCTAGATATTAAATGTTTAATATATTTTCATATATTTTACATAAATGAGCCGCTCACTTGCCAAATCTATTAACTCCATAAAACAAAAAGTGGAGAAAAGTGATAAAATAATTTACATTGAAAAAAAAAATTCTTTTTAGAATATAAATTCAAATAAACCTTGTAGAATGTATTATTGCAGATGTAGCTTTTACCTAACGACATATAAAATGTATAAGGTAGAATATCCTTGGAGTAATCGTTATTATTACTATAATTTTTGCGTGACTAAGGGAGTTAATCGATTTGGCAAGTGAAAAAAGTAATAACATTAAATTAAGTCTTCAAATCATTTTTAAATCATATTGAAGAACCACCAGATTCATCATTTTCCATATCCAAATAATTATTATTAGTCTCATCCATCTTGATATAACGGTATACTTTTTCCAAACACAACTGAGACTAAAATTGAAATAATTCTTTAATAATTTGCAAGGGCTTACTTCTGCGGCAGTTAAACTGTAACTCACTGGTTTATTTTACTCTTTTTGTGATGAAAAAACACTAAAGAATTTACTGTTATCATCAAGTACTTGCTTATATGGCAGTTAGAATATAACCGACTATTTATTTTACTTTTTTTGTGATGAAACAACACTAAACAATTTACCGTTATCATCAAGTACTTGTTTCTGCGGCTGTTAGACTGTAACTGATTATTTTACATTTTTTTTTTGTGATAAAACAACACTAAACAATTTACCGTTATCACCAGGTACTTGCTTTTGAGGCAGTTAGACTGAAACTGATCATTTTACCTTCTTTGTGATGAAACAAAACTAAACAATGTACCGTCATCATCAAGTACTTGCTTCTGAGTTTGAATTGCATTATTGCAATGATTTACATTAGAATATCAAGTTAATTTGATTGGCTTCTGAAATAAATTATTAATTATGCTATGGACAGTAAAATTTTGTCATTTAGTGGTGTTAATTCTTATTACTAAGAAAATTTATCATGAATGTATAAAGTTAGGAGTCGACCAAGTACTTTGACACTAAAATTTTTCAAAATTCAAAAAGTGGAGTTAATTGATTTGGCTTGTGAATGGATCAAATATTTCGTTAACTGACAGTAAATATTGAAATGAACCACAGGAAATGTACCTGTGGTGGCTTCTGATGTAATATTTAAAGGACGTTTCTTAGGAGTTATTTATAATACTTAGTTTCTGTAAACTTCAAATTATATAAATAGTTACACCCGTCAAAAATACTGTCTATTTATGGAGCTTCATACATGATCTATCTAAACTATTTATAGATCCTTAGAGTTAATCTAATGCTTCAATGACAAGTAAGCTAAAAATATTTACTTGAGGGAAAATAAACAAAATACAAGAAAGTGCGAATCCAAATTCATCAAATACTTTTGCTCATAGGTTTATAGGTATATCCTAATAACTGGCTTAATTTAATAGTTTCAAAATTGCAATTTACAATTTGTAATAGTACAATTTGTAATAGTAACCAAAACAACGTTTTTCAGTTAACAGCTGCACTAGTATTTTTATTCATTTATATTAATTAAAAAATGAGCTAAAATTTCAAGTTGTTCAATCCCGTTGAACGACATGTTTTTTATTTAGAGTGTGATTTAAGTAACTCGTCGTTTCTCTAAAAGTAAAGCATGTTTGTACTGATTCCTTTTAACTTATTATTTTCTTCTGTCAAGAATTATTCGTCAGTAGGTAAATTGCAGTCTTCGGATTATGCTAGGAACTATACATCAAGTTTGACTTTGACTTAGTCACGAATTAACCTTAATTCGGAAAATCTATTATTGAGAATTTAGGAATCACCAAAAAGGGGAATTCATTTCCCCATAATTTAACTAATGTTTTTCTCTTCATACTGTCACTTAACGTTTAAGACTGCTGTGTACTAACCCTATTGGATTCGTTCACCTCAATGTTAACCTATGGAGAAAATGGGTCCAAGGATTGCTGACTTAGATTTAAAGATTTTTTTAAAAATTGTATTCCGTAATAGAGAAAAAAAATTTACCCTTTGGGGCATTTTTCGTTTTAAAAAATGCAAATAATATTTTTAAATTTAAATTATTCGGGGGAAAAATCTGGTATAGTGTACTTTAAACGCTCATAAATTCCCTTGGTGGACGAAATTTATAAAATGAATCGTGTTGCAAGGTGCAGAAAAGTTCTGACTATCTGAAAATACCCTTTTTTAGTTGATTATCAGCATTTATGTAGCTGTAACTAGTAGACAAATTTTCTCCATAGTTTAACATCGAGGTGAGCGAATCCAATAGTGTTAATACACAGCAGCTTTAAATACGTATGCTATGATCATAATCCATTGCATAGCAGATTTTAAAAGTACCCAAGTCGTTAATTTAGCATGAAAATATTCCCCAATAAAATTTTACGTATAACAACTTATTAAATCATTATCATTATTTAAATATTATTACATTTTTTTTCAGAAAATTAATATTCCAGATGTGCCTTTTGAATATATTAGAAAAATTATCATTTTTTATATATTTATTTTTAGTCAACCCATTTTATACCATACTTGGGATATGTAATTTGACTATTGCATATTGTAAAATAAATTTTAGGCTGTATTGCTTAATTTCCGAAATATTTAAAATATTAAGTTGTCATTTAATATTTTCACAAGCCCTCACTGTTGTTGAATACTTAACTATGACAATCAATATTTCTGTTTATATTATAAAAGTTTTATTTTAACGTAAATAGAGAATTTTAATAAGGTTAACATTCAAGTAAAATATAATCTGATGATTTCATAAATATTTTTGTATGATTTTAATGCTGTATAGTATGTGATAATAATTTCTTCACCACTCACCATACTTTAGTGACTATTATATAGACTAAATTTCCCTACAGTTAAACAACAAACTATTACAAACACATTATCTAGATTTATATTCACAGAAAGGAATATTTCAATTTTTAAATAAAAAAATAAAGTTCAAAATAAATGTACGGAATGCAGCTAGATAGAATTTTAAAAACTGGAAGATGTCTTGCACCAACTGCTATAAAAGTTTCTTCTCACTAAATTAAAAAATTAAAATGATTTATATAAAATATTTTTAAATTTGAAATTCCAGTTACCGTGACTAATGCCTCAAATATTGTTTATGGCGTTAGTCCTGGTATGACCGGTAAAGTCATCAGTGGTTGATTTTAAAAGCCAACCACTGATAACTTTTAAAATCAGTGGTTGCTAGTGTATTCAAATGAAATGAAGCTTCTGAAGGAACTTCCTATTACTAATGTAAAATATAATATAAACTATAGTTAATATTAGTATTATAGTTATTATAGTTCTTATTAGTATGTTACTAATTTACTATAAAGTATATATTACTATAAACTTTACTATAAACATCAAGTGAAGTTTAGTTATACTCTTTAACTCTTAAAGACTGCTGTTATATAGCGATGAATTTAACAGAAGAATTATCTATGATTATATCACTGATAACTGTAAAGGCGGCGACTGACTTGTAACAAAACGTCGTAATGCAATGTAATGTAACACGAGCATTCGGTAATCAGTGCCTGGAAGCTAGCCACGAGCCGAGGAGCTCAAGTCAAGCAATCTTGCTCTACTGGACTGTCGGTTTTTTCTCGAATCTCTTTTATTGTTACATTACAAGTCAATGCAGCTCGCACCGAACTGACCGAAGTAGAGCAGCTTTTGAACAGAGCATTCAAAACGAGTATTCGCCAAGAAATTTAAGAACTTCTTGAATTTGAAGAAAGATAAGTATTTGTGTACACTTGTAATGTGATGATCGTGGCGAGCATTACATTACAGCGTTACGCTACAAGTCAGTCGCAGCCTTAAGCATATATATATATATATATATATATATATATATATATATATATATAATGGCGGATTTAAAATAAAAAGGTGGGGAGAAAGAGCAAAATAGAAAAAGACTTACAAAGAAAAGATGAAAGTCTATAAAATCAGTCATAACTGGCCTTCTAGTAACGATCCTACTGAAAGGATGAGGAGAAGGCAGGACAATGTTGGTTGGACAGTGGTGATTTTTATCCATATCCTAAGACTATAATAAAAAAATAGACATTTTTATTTTCTGCATTTTAATGATGTATTTAAATAGTTATGTATATAATATAATGAAAGGGGGATTGAAAAAGTAAATCTCTCCATTTAATACAATTCTATATAATATTACAATTATTTATCTTAACAATGTATAGATATGATTACTGTGCCAGATAATTTTGGAGGAATTTCTCATAAATACTATATGAACAGCTCAGATCTTGATGAATTTAATAGATCTAGCCTTTTGGTGAGTGAAAACTGCATTTGCAATAAATGTTAATCAATATTTTACTATGTTTAAAGATTATTGATATGAATAAACTGACAAATATGATGGTAAAAGAACCTTTAAATAAGATTTATTTTCATGCTTCTGTTTGTATTAAATAATGTTACTAGTTTCTGTTATTTGAGGATATTTCTGAACAGTCTGTACTCCCCTTTTTCATAAAAATATTTTTATTCTGTACAAAAATTCTCATGTGCAGTATTATGCATATCAAATAGTTATACATTATTTAACTCTTGGCACAGTGTTTGTACCACTCAATGACTATGTTATTTGCAAACAACATGGTGGTAATGAAACATTTTACGTCACAAATGAATTTCATGTAAATGATCAATTGCTATATAGTTTTCCAAACAACAAAATTAATTCTTGAATTTTACTTGGAATTTAAACTTAACGATCTAAGGATACGCCAGAATGAATATTTCATTTTTTCTAATAGTAAAAGCTAAATCCTTCCTTTAAATTGTTGGAAGTTATTAAAACACACAAAATATATTTAGTTATAATACGAGCCTTGCATCCCTTAACTGAAATAAATCTGGTACGTAAGCCTACATTCATAAATGCTATTACGAAGTTGTTAGTATGTTTTTACATCTTTTTTTCATGCAGTGTTGTGAGTAGGTATTTAACATATATTCTTAAAATTGTGTTTTTTATTCTTAAAACTTTACATGTATATGTTTCCTTTCATTTAACACATTATATACAGCATTTCTTTCTTTTGTATTTAAGTAATGTTTTTCCTTTCTTAAATTTATATATTTATTCAAAATTGGTTGTTACTTTGAAATTTCTTGAAGAGAAATAAATCACAATAACTTTATAAAACACAAAATGGTACCATTTATAAATACATATTTCATATTATTGCATATTTTGCATATTTTTAACTGCAAGTTTGTTTCTTTATGTAATGTGTATTATAACATTTAACTGTATTCTCTATTCAGATTTTATTCTTTAGTTGTATCTGCAGTTTTGCACTAAATTTTTCAATCTTGGCATAAATATTAACGACTAAAAACTGTAGCTGAACTTACAGAAATATCTTTATGCATTACTAAACTACTAATTTATATTTTATTCGTACAACTTTATGAACTTTGCAGCCTTATCCTCCAACTTTGGGTGCCAGCCTTAAACTCCCAATTGATACAAGCGGTAGCTATATTGCTAGTTCCATTACAGAATGGTTATTCGTCATCTTTTTTTGCTGTTTTTTCTTCACATTCTTCAATGAGGCTCAGCAGTATTCTTTGCTCATAGTGATAGAGACCCATTCAACTAAAGAACCAGAGGTAATAGAAGATAGAAAGGCTGAAATAAGAAGACTCTCTCTGGCAATTGAAAACAGTGGATTGGTAAGAAAATTTTAATATTCATTGCTTCTAAATTAAAAGAAAAATATGGTATTATCTTTATGCACGTGGTATTAAATATCCCATAGCAATCACATTATTTACAGCTGCCTGTTAAAGATGAAGAGAAAAATGTACACATTGGAATGTGTTTTGAACAGTAAATGGTTCTAAGAGGAGATAGTCAGTTTGATATAAGTCAGATTAACAGGTTTTGAGAACTGAAGTGTACTATCAAACTCGAATTTTATTATAATATTTATGAAACTATCATATTTGGATGTAGTTCAAGATTTGAACATGATAAAATGTCTGAACAGAATTACTGAATCAGAAAGAGTTACTGAAATCTATAACATTTTATAAATTCGGCACCCATGCAGTATTTGCAATAAATTGCTTATCTCACCTGCTCTTCTTTTCACAATTACTTTGAATATATATTAATCAATCTAAACAGATAAAATATAGCTGTTCTATATTAAAAGAAATGTTGTAACCGACTATAAATTTTCGGTATATATAATAAAAGTCAAAATAATTTTTAGAACCAATATTATTAGAAAAAAAATTATTCTAACCCGGAAATCGATAAACGAAAACAACGTATAATTTTTTTAAACTTCATCAAAAATTCCTCTTATTTTATATATTTATGGAACAAACTCATAAACCACTTTTGCACTTGGAATAAATAATGGAAAAAAAGAAAAATTTATGGTACATTTATAAATTCCTTTTATTTCTCGTATATTATTTCTTTTAAAAACAATCCTTTTGCTAGTGTCGACAGTGTTCACAGATAGATGTTATCATTTTACTTCCTTTCTTAAGTAGTCTTTATTTGGTCTTCCAAAATATGATAGTTTTCAGTTTCAACTTTTATGTATTTTTCTTCTTTCATTGGAATGCATCGTTTTCTGCCACACTGTGGAAGTATTTATATTAATCAGCCTTTTCTGTTGGCTTTGGTTTCGGGTAATAGTAAATTACAATAGTTTGCTAAAAGCTATTTGGAAGTAAACGACTCAAGTTTTAAGCTATTTGGAAGTAAACGACTCAAGTTTTAAGCTATTTGGAAGTAAACGACTCAAGTTTTTGAGCCTTGCCAAGAAATGAGCTTCGCAATTAGAAGATGAGTTGCTAGTATAAGTTTTGACTCTGAGAACTGACAGAGTTCTTTTGGTAGAACTGTACAGTGCTTAGAAAAGGGCGTATGTCACAGTGCCGATTTGATGTCATTGAAGCATACTGACCATGAACGAAAGGTATTCAAACGACTGCTACACTCTACCAGTTTTTGTTCTTTTACTGGCATTTATACTTTTAGCCTTTTGACGGTTTTTCAACTCGAGTTTGTGTACTTAGAGCTCCCACATCCTAGTTTCACTGAAGTGACTGAAAATTTGAATCCACGAAGTTCAGTTTCTACTCCGTTATATAGTTTCATTTGATATGTTTATAATCTTCTGGCTTCCAGTTTCCTCAAACTCAGTTCTGATAGAACTTGTAACATATTACGTCAAAAGGTATGAAGTATGAAATTATTATTTGCCTTGAATGGGAATAATCCATAGAGGATCTCACTTACCTTAAAAATGGTTTGTGTTTTAGCTATCGAGTCCTTTTTCTTTATAATGCATAACTCAGAATAAGTTTATATTTTCAAAATGAGAAGACATTTGTGTTTCTGTTGCTAATTTATTGGGATAAAAGTTCATCACATGAAAAGACTGGGACACAGCATTCATAAAGTTTATACGGTTCAGTCAGAAGTTCAAGAGTTATAACAAATTTATAATTTTGTCCACAAACCATTCCAAAAAAAGCGGGCCCGATATATCTCGAAAAAACTTAAAGTAGTAAAAAATTACTACATTTAATCATTGCACGTATCAGGTCCATTTACATGTTGTGGAGAATATTTATAACCCACTATCGTGGCAACTTTTACTCTTGATTTCTTTTGAAAATTCATTGTTTATACTGTTTGTTGTTACCATTTATACATTTGTATTCTGTCCATTTATACTATATTTAAGTCTACTGAACTAGCGTTTTGCTACTCTCGGGGAAGTATATCGATATTTCTTAGTTAAAAAATATGTATGAAAAAGATTTAGCGACAGAATAAATAAAATTGTGCTATTGGAATACACACCTTTTGAATATTTATCCATTTTCTTTGAACTGAAATATCTTTGCTCAATTAGCCCATATAACAACCCTCTCAATCGAAGTATACAGCTATGTTTTGAGTTCTTAGCTCGAAAGAAATTAGTAGAAATTCGTTGTTCATTTTGGAAAAGCTTTTAACAAGAGCAACATATATATATATATATATATATATATATATATATATATATATATATATATATATATATATATATATATATATATAATTTTATTTCAATTTTTTCAAATGTTATAATGAAATGTATCTAAGAAAAACCAAATATTGCATTATTGAAGTCTTATATGCAAATTTAATACATCATGACATGCAGTAAGACTTGTTGCAAATCATGGTTGTTACACGGTTGTTAGATTGCTAGCCAAAAAGTTGATAATTAATGGATAATATGAATAAAATTGTTCAGGGTAATTACCCTAAGCCTCTAATAAAATCATTTTTTCCATGAGTGTACTCTATTTATTGTTATTTGATGAAGTATATATGAATGTATTTCTTTCGCATGTGTGTTTGCATAAATTGTCCTTCCAATGGGCTTTGCTACATTGAATTAAACTCACAGTCTGTGCAAACACACGCACGTAAAATCTTAAGTTTTTCCTTTACAATTTTTTACTATTAATGTGTTTATGAACCACAGGTTGAATCGAAACCAGCTCCAGAAGTCAGGAAATATTTAAGGCGTGATAGCACCTGCCAGACAATGACTGATACCGTTGTTGATGTGAAGCAGAAAAGTACTAACGATTCTACAAATGGCGTTATGAAAACAGATTCAAAACCCACAAAGGAAAGCCCCCCTAAACCAGCCAAGACAGACGCCGCTAATGGAACGAAAAAGATTCTCACAAATGACGTGGACTCAAAACTGAATAAGCCCCTAGGTGATAAGAAAGATGATGATGATAAAAACGGTATCGTTAAAGAAGCTAAAAGTGCAGCAACATCAAGTGATGATTTGCCCACACAAAACGGAAAGAAGAAAGATTTATCTCAAATTGATTTAGACAAAGAAGCTGAAAGAATAGCAATTGAAAAAATTGACGTTGTTGTTAAAGATGCTGAAGATCGTGCAGCAGAAATAGTTAAAGCAAGCCAAGAGGAGAATGGGACTATTAAAAGAAGTGGTAGTGAAGACATACTTCCTTCCACATGCCCGTTATCCATTCAGTAGTTATATTCATTCATAACGTATTCATATTTATACCTCAAGACTTAAATAAAATATTCTAGTTATTTTATCACACATTTTCCCATTGTTATGTGCCTTTTAGAACAAGTGACAATACATATGTCAATTATCATCTGAATACGTCACCAATATATGTTTTGTACATATCGTGATGAAATTTAATTGCAATATTCATCATAAAAAGAATAAAAAGTCATTTATATGATATATATATATTCGTCACTTTAAACCATCCTATGTGTTATCTGAATATATTTACTATTTTATTACATATACTAGTTGTTATTTCTTTACATATGTTTGAAATATTTTTGTCTGAAAAGTTGTTGATGATTGCTGCAAATCAATTTCTAATATAAACGCTCTCATAAGAGGACCTAAGGGGGCAGCCATGTTTGGAGACATTTGGAATCGACTTTTAACTGCAAGTCCCAGACTGTTCAGCCATCGTGCAAAGAAAGATGACCGCAGCTCTCCGAACCGGGCCAATCTAAAATAAACATTTCATTACGAACTTAAAGATATATTTTGTTTTAATATTCTTCTAACTTGTAGAATATCATAATAGAATTTAAGAGCTTGAAACTGCCAAGAAATTTGATTATTGTTTCTAATATTAATACGCTTATATACGTGTCGAAAATGAAAATATTATTTCGCCGTAAAACAATATATTTTTTTAACCAATATTGAAAAAAAAATGTATTAAAATCTTGTTATAATTATGGATCTAATGTAAGATAATTTTCAAATCATTTGATATTTATCCCTACTTTATTTTTACGTTGGAGTGAAATGTATTGTTTTGTCATTTTTGTTGTTTTAATTGTTTTGTTTATATTTATCAATAAAAACTATGACGGTCGGAAAAATTTTGTTTTAACTTGTGTATTTATTTTTAAACAGTTAGAGCAATGTATAAGCAAATATATAAGCATTGGTTCTTCGTTCAGTACTTAAATACAGTGATTTTCGTGTAATCGAGAGAGAAATATTTTCATTATTTTGTAATATTCATGGTTCTAAAGTTTCTGTTGTGCTACAAAACATAAAACTCCAAAGTAATTAACTCCAAAAATACATAAAATAAAAATCGTATTTTACCCTGAATTCGAGTGAGAATTTTCTTTCTACATCCATGGTTCCTAATTTATCTATAAAAGCAGGTCAACGACGAAATGGATTTTAAAATACATTTAATTACAATAAGAAATGCGTGATTAAAATAAATCTGTCATTTTATTTCATTATATCAAAATTAAAAAGTAAAATGCATTGAGTTTCAAGGAGATAAGTTAGGGGAAGTATTTCGATTTCTAGTTAAACAGGGGTATAAAATTTTCCCATTATCCTTAATTTGAATAGGGAAAAATCTCGTCAAACTCTAATTTCATCCTCTGTGAAATATCTTCTCATAACTTAGTTTTTGTTAGCCATATTTTTTCCGGAGGAAACCTATACCAGTTAGGTGCCAAAAATTAACGGCAAAAACTAAACTCGTACGGCGGTTTCCGTGACGTCATCATTTTTAAAACTAACTTGAAACCTGGGCCCCCGCGTTCGTTTTGCGATGCATTTGGCAGAGCATGGTTCTCTAGGACTAAAAAATACTTTAGAAAGGACTCTCACGAAGTCTTCAGCGATATGACGTCATACGGCGAGATCGCTGACTTCGCGGACGTGATGGACACTGAATTTAATCATTCTTCTCGAAATTTTAAAAATCTCGGAAATTCGAGTATACGATTAATTCAGTATCAGTTTCAACACTATATTTTCAGGAAGGAACGTTTGGAGTAACGAACCTTTAGCATGAATTAGAGATTTGGTTTGGTTCGCTACGGCAGGGCTAATTAGACCGGGACCTAGAGCTTAAAGCCGATTCCGAACGGCTACAAACATCTATGCCAAGAGTGGGATTCGAACCTACAGACTCCTGTACCGAACGTCAGCGCCCTAGCCATTCGGCCATCGTCCGGCGCATGAATTAGAGGCGTCTCTAGTGCTACTTTTAGCCAATAATGTGCCGATAAAACGATAAAACTCGAACGGCGGTTTCAGTGACGTCATCGCTTTAACGAGTAACTTGAAACCCGCTACCCCGTGTTCATTTTTGGGATGCATTTGGAAGAGTGTAGTTGCTATGAATTATAAAAAAAACTTTATGATGGCATGCAGAGATCGTACTACAGAGACCGTATCCCTCTGTTCTCCTCGGGATTTTAAAAATCTCGCAAATCCAAGTATCCTTTCGATTCTGCGACACCAGACGCGTGAAGGGCACATGGATTTGTCCCGAAAGCTCCGTGCTTCTTCGATCGGTAGCGGGGAAATCCATAACTTCGATAATCTGACGTCAACGTTTTCAGGGTTAAAACGGAAACCACGTCCACGCTATATTTTTGGGGTTCTGGGAAAAGATATTTTGATGTAATAGACCTTTAGGATGAATTAATGGCGTCTATAGTGTTACTTATTTTGTCCACCTCCAGTGAGAAGAGCCCTGGGGCCGGGTTTAAGGTTGCCGCCTCGGGGAGGTCGATTCTCGAAATGAGGGTTTGGGGATCATCGTGAGCATTACCTACAAGAAGTATTTATCACTCTTTAGGCATTAAGAAAATTATACAAGTTTTAATTGTTTAGGCTTTAAGAAAACCATCACATGTTTTGATTTCTATTTTCATGTAATCGACGTGTTTTAACACTTTTAACTCTGCATCATACTGAGTACTATTTTCCTAAGTAATGTGTGGGAGTTTCAGAAATCCTCGATAAAATTTAGAGTCATATTTACTTTTATAAATACTCGATCATGCAAAATTTTATTATTATAGATGCAGAATTCTGGGTATTTGGGTTTTTGAAATTGTTAGTTTTTTCTTTCGCCAAATGAGACGCGATCTTTTTCGGTAATTTTGTTTTCATTTAAAATAATAAGTATGGTCAGTTATATTAATAAATAATGCAAACATAAAACAAATGGGCTTTTGGAAACCAATGACCATATGAATAAATAATTAAAAGTTACACTACTGAAGTAGCGTTTTCAATTATAGATGCTTTTTTCATTGCATGCATTGTACCGAGTCGATTATTATCAGAGTTTCGGTAGTTTCAATTTTTAGATTTATGCAAGGCATTTCATACATGTCCTATTTTTTTAACGAATTTTGCTTTTGTCTGGGATATAAGTGGGTATTCGTAGCGAGGAATTGCAGAATTTTTGTGGGTTTCACAAACATGAAGATGGAAGAATATCTTTTAATGCTTCCATTTCTTCAGTCTACATCTGCATGTTTTGCAGACTTCGTTTAGTCGTTATTCTGAATATTTTTTACATCTATTAAGGCCATTTCCTTTTAGACGTATACCCCCATCTCCTCGGGATAAAAAAAAAACTCGCGAATTCGAGTACACTTGCAGCTCTGCAACACCCTACAAGTGAGGGGCACATGGGATCGTTCCGAAATCTCCGTCTTTCTTCGATCGGAAGCGGGAAAATCGGTTATTTCGATAGTCTGACGTTACCGCTTTCACGGTTAATATGTGATCGGCACCAAAGCTACATTTTTGGGTTTCTAGGCAGAGGTATTTGGAAGTAATAGACCTTTATCATGAATAAACGGTGTCTATAGTGCTACTTTTTGCTAGTGAGATGCGGAAAAAACGATAAACTTGTACGGCGTTTCGGTGACGTTATCGCTTTCCTGAGTAACGTAAAACCTGCTCCACCGTGTTCGTTTTTGGGATGCATTTGGCAGAGTGTAGTTGCCTAGGACTAAAAAAAATTTTACGATGGACTGCGTGGACTTCGGAGATACCCTACAATGTAGGCGGACGTGCAAACGACGGATAGCTCCTTTTTTGTTGAATGAACGGCAGCGGAGAAACCCGTAATGTCGTTACTATCACTTCGCCATATTCAGGGAGAATTCGGAGATCGCCTTTGGTCACCTCTCTGGTCATTGGGTTTGGAACTTATAAAGATTTTGGAAGCTCTTGGAAAGGCGTTTCAAATGCTATTTTTTACCGTTACAGTACCGGTGAAATTATACACTGAAGTGCCACTGAATTAGGGATACCTACCTAGTAACGAGTTGGGCCTCCTCTGGCCTGGATAACGGCTGCCACACGACGAGGCATAGATTCAACAAGTTTCTGGAAACGTTCCACGGGAATGGCTTGCCAAATATTGGCTAAAGCTGTCCATAATTCAGTAAGGTACTTTGGTGCTGTGTGATGGCCTTTCATGCTTTGTTCCAAAACATCCCAAAGATGCTCAATAGGATTTAAGTCTGGGCTTCTAGGTGGCCAATTCATGGCAGAGAAGTCAGAGGAATGCTCATCCAACCAGCCAGTAGCCAACCGGGACTTGTGAGAGGTACAGTTGTCTTGCTGGAAAACTCCATTACCGTGCGGATAACAGAACAGCATAAACGGATGGAGGTGATCACCCAGCAACTCTACGTACCGAATTGCATTGAGGGAGGTTGGTACACGCACCAAAGATTCCAAACTGTGCCACGAAAAAACACCCCAGACCATGATTGAGCCACCATGTCCTTGTACAGTTCCAGCCAGGCATGCAGGATCCATGGCTTCATGAGCCTGACGCCATATTCTCAGCCTCCCGTCGGCGTTAAGTAGTCGGAATCGAGACTCATCACTCCATGCTACTCGTTTCCAGTCCTCTACACTCCAGTCTCTGTGCTCTCTTGCCCAGGCAAGACGTGCAGCTCGATGGCGAGTATAAGGCAATGGTACTCTCGTAGGTCGACGGCTCCCGAAACCCATACAGTGAAGCGAGAGTTGCACAGTCCGTTTACTGACTATACGACTGGCACCGTCATTAAACTGGGTGGTAATTTGAGCTAATGTTTGGCTTCGCTGGCTACGTACAATACGCCTGAGCCGTCTCTCACCACGCACTGTCAAGGCTAATTGTCCTTTGCAGTTTGCCCGATCGCTAGATTTTTTCCACCATCCATGTATTCTTGGTATACTCTTGACACTGTCGACCTTGAAAATCCTAGCTGTCTGACGATTTCGGAAATTGAATGGCCCATGCGTCGCACACCTCCGATTTGTCCGCGATCGAAGGCGTCTAAATCAGGCAGTTTACCCATACTGGCAATTCCAACAACTAATTCAGAACAACCCCAGTACGCGCTATATATGTAGTTACCACAGCGCCCTCACTTGCGCATACATGATGCGCAGAGCTACACAATTTGCATAGGCCTTGCTATCCCTAATTCAGTGGCACTTCAGTGTATAATAGGCCGGCGTCTCCACGGACGAAGCGGACCCCCCCCCCCCCCTTGAGGACCGGGATTTTAAAAACAGAACAAATGCGAATATACGTGGTCCTTGGTGGCAACGGAGGCGGACGTGCAATCGACCCTATAGCTCCATTTTATTTTTTATCGAACGGCAGCGGAGAAACCCGTAATCTCATTACTACCACTTCACCGTTTTCACGGAGAATTCGAAGTTCGAGACCTAGTGTTTACTTTTGGGATAAACTCTTTGGTCACAGGATTTTGGAATTCCGAGAGATTATGGAAATTCTTGGAAAGGCGTTTCTAGCCCTATTTTGTGCCGCTACGTTGCCGACAATACGATATAGTAATACGGTGTCTCCGTTGACATCGCGGATGAAGCGGAACCCCTTGTGACCTGGGATTTCAAAAGTCGAAAGAATTCGAGTGTACGTGGACCTCGGGGGCACCCGAAAATAGAGGCGGATGAGCAATTGACCCCGTAGCTCTATTTTTTTATAAAATTAATGAACGGCAGTGGAGTAACCTGTAATTTAGATACTACCACCTCAACGTTTTCATGGAGAATTCGAAGCCCGCGCCCAAGTATTTACTTTCGGAATAAACTGTCTGGGCATAAGGTTTTGGAAACTAAACAAATTAAGAAAGCTGAAAGACGTATCTAGAGCTATTTGTTGTGCTATGGTGCCGACAAGAAGATATAATAGTATAGCGTCTCCGTTGACATTTCGGATGCAGCTGGCCCCTTTGCGGCCCTGGTTTTCAAAAACTGAACGAATTCGAGTGTACATGGACCTCTGGGGCACCCGACAAGTGAGGCCGACGTGTAATCGATCCGATAGTTCCATTTTAATTTTTTTAACGAGTGGCAGCTGAGAAACCCGTAATATCGTTACCCGATAAGGGAGGGAAAGGAGCAATCGTCTCGATATCCCAATTTTTCTTTAAAAGAACAAACGATTGAACAAGAAACTTCTCTATACTTTAATGAGGAACTACTCTCTCAACGAAACAGAAAATTGAAATGGATAGAGCGCAATTAATTAATAAGTCGATTTTTGCTTCCTATTCCTTGAGCTATCAAGTTATGTATGAATCAAAACATATTTCGTTTTCATATATAATGCAACTTATTGTTAAATCATGAACGGATCAGCAGACATGAATATATAAATCGATAATGACAAATTATAATACACTGCTGGCCACCCAAATTGCAACACCAAGAAAGACAAGAGATATCACAACGAAATTTATTTTGTAAATAACATGTTGACCGAGTATCAAATGATTAAATTTATAGACTTCTGTGAAGTGTGGTTCCTGCCAAAATCAGTAGCCAGGGTAGCCGCCATTGTTAGAGAACACCGCTGCCACACGCCTCGGCATTGATTCAAAGAGACTTTGGATGAGTTCTTGGGGTACAGCAGACCAAGCAGCTTCCACACGTTGCCAAAGTTGATCTGCTGTGGCAGCTGGGGATGGAATCTGGGTCAATCGTAGAGCAACCATGGACCACATGTTTTCTATCGGCGAAAGATCCGGAGAGCGAGGCGGCCAGGGAAGCAATTCAATCTGGCGATTGACGAAGAACCGTTGGACAATGCGTGCCACGTGTGGTCGCGCATTATCCTGTTGAAATATGGCTGTGGGCAAGCCCTGAAGGTAAGGAAGGACAACTGGCTCCAACACCTCGGAGATGTAGCGCTGGCTGTTTAAAGTACCGGCAATGCGTACTAGAGGTGTGCGAGAGTGATATCCAATACCGCCCCATACCATAATACCCGGTGCAGGACCAGTGTGGCGGTGCATAACGCAGCTGTTCAGCATCCTCTCTTCACGGTATCTCCAGACTCGAATGCGACCATCGTGGTGTTGCACACAGAAGCGTGACTCGTCAGTAAAGACAATTTCATTCCATTCTGCCGTCCACATCCTTCTGCCATCGCACCATTGGCGGAGGAGACGTCTGTGGTTCTGCGTCAAGGGTAGACAAAGCAATGGACGTCTTGCGGACAGACCACTCTGCTGTAAACGGCGTCGAATGGTACGCGCAGACACTGGATGATGCGTTACAGACTGCATGTGCTGTGCTATGGTTCGTGATGTGACTGAGCGATCCGTCACTGCCATGCGCACAATTTGCCTGTCATCACGTGAAGTGGTGCGCTGAGGTGGATGCGATCGAACACGCCGGTCCGTCTTACCCTCCTGCATCCAACGATCACATATCCGCATTACAGTTGTTTGGTTTCGTCCAACACGACTACCTTTTCCCCTGAAAGATAATCCACAATCTCGGTAGGCCACTATCCTTCCTCTGTCGAACTCGGATACTTGGTCAAAAGATGATCACTTTTTTCGACGAGGCATAATTGATCGTTTTTTTTAAAAAAAAACCACAAGAAAAACACAATTGCCGAACTTGAAATCGTCGAAATCTCCAAGCCTTAAATAGCGCTTTGAAGTGGCGCCACAGGCGCGCGTGATGTGCGTCTGCGCTGAAATTCTAATCATTTGCATATCTCACCTCCGCTAATGCATGTTGTAAATTTCATGTTATTTGCATGTTTCCTTCAGGATGTTGCATTTACAGTGGCCAGCAGTGTATTTATTGGTAGCATTAATATGAAATATAAGTACATATTGTTCAACAGTTGTTTGGAAAAAAATGCTACCATTGCTTATCAGTAATGAGTAAATATATATTTATTGGTACCATTAATATGAAAATATAAGTACATTTAAAAAAAAATAGAATCTTAGAGAAGCAAAGTTTTGAGGGCTAAATAATAACTGCAAAATAATTTCATTTATTGCTCCTTTACTGAAGAACAATAACACTGTCTCATTGAGTACAACAAAAGCGTCTTAAATTTGTAAAAGGTATCTTTTAATACCATCATTATTATTTGTTTACCGAGTAACATGTTAGAAAAAGTTGAACATGTTGCCCTGACATGCTTATGATTACACATGCATAACTAAACAACATGTGTTGTAATATTCCTTAGCGACCTATCGATTTGTTTGCTTACAATATTCTTTCCTTTATGAAATTATCGCGAACCTTATCATACCCTGGCAAATTTGATGAGCTTTGTGGAAGCATGAGCACTTTTGAACTTCCTCGCCGGATTTCTGTTGCTGTCTTCGTAACAACTCTTTCCTGTTTACCTACTGTTTACCCGAGTCATAAAATGAAGCGAAAGAATATGAAAAGACTTGCATGAAAGAAAGTGAGTGATTTTAGATTTCGCATACAAATAGTGTCCAAGGCGACAACATTGATTAGCACTATCTACTTAGATGATGCAACAGTTAATGGACTCGCTGAAAGCTCTCAGACAGAGTGAGGTTAAGGCTTCCGTGTACTAACCTATTGTATTCGCTCACCTCTATGTTAATCTATGGGGAAAATTTGTCCAAGGATTGCCGACTTGGATTTAAAGATTTTTTTTAATTGTACTCCGTAATAGAGAAAGAAATTTTACACCTTGGGGGCATTTTTCGTTTTTTTTTTAAATGCAAATAATATTTTAATATTTAAATTATTCGGAGAAAAAAATCTAGTCTAGTATGTTTTAAACGCTCATAAATTGACGGACTGAATTTATAAAATGACTCCTGTTGCAAGGTACAGAAAATTTCAGGCTATCTGAAAACACCCTTTTTATTTCATTATCGGCATTTATGTAGCAGTAAATAGTAGACAAATTTTCTCCATAGGTTAACACTGAGATGAGCGAATCCAATAGGGTTAGTGCACAGCAGCCTAAAACTATTGTAGTAGTGTAAAGTGAAAGCGTTACCAAAATCATGCAGAGAAAAGGAACAAAAATAAAGTTTCCTCAAAACGTAGGGATTTCCCTAATAAGTAGAGCTTCCGTCTAGACACAAGATGAAGTGTGTTCGTGTTCGTCTCTCGGTCTGGTAGAGAATATCATTACACTCTGAGAATTAGAGCTATTTACATCATGTAGGAATCTAGGGAAATTGTGTTACACAACTGCATATTTTTATCGTGGTGAATATTTCTTTTTTTATAATTTCGTTAAGCTTAAGTGGTCGTTACCATGAAATTTTAGTCACTGGGAGATGAAAACTTTTACTTTCATACAACGGCATTGTAATTTAAAATCCTGGCTTGGCTAGGTCAATGCATCATTTACTTGTATTGCTGTTTTGGGACATTTTTTCCTCTAATTCTTACTTCGACGCATGTTGACAAAAACTTAACAAGAAAAAACTTTTTTTCACTTCATAGTTCGCCCTAATTATCTCTTATATTCTAAGTGACATTTAATTATATTGCTTTCCCGAAGGAAGAGGGTGGGATGTTTCCACATTCATAATTTTAGCCTAGATTAAGGGAGAAGTAAATATTCTAATGCTTCATGAATTTTGGAAAGCATAATTATTTCTTTATATATCGATAAGAAAAGGCCACTTCTTCATTTTCTAATCTCATTTTAAAGAAATGGACTTTTCTTCCTGAAAGTGAAACTACAAAAAGACAGTGACAAAAATAAAGAGTTTTTCCCTTTTTTTCAAAGAAAATTATTCTTCCGGTAAGCATAAGGAGCACCTGAATTTGACATAAGGGAAAACTCTTTCTTATTCTTCTTTTACTGTCTTTTTAGTTTCATAGACAAAGAAAATATACTATTGCTGAGAATTATAATGTTGTTGTATTGTTGAATAATAATATAGTTGTATTGTTGAATAATAATATAGTTGTATTGTTGAATTATAATGTTGTATTGTTGAATTATAATGTAGTTGTATTAAAGGGCTGTGTTGCACTTCTGTATTATATCTATGTATATAAATTGTGGGAGATAATATATTTATCGTGCATTTGTGTAGAAACTCAACATTTATGTATCACCTAACGCAATATGAAAAAAGTGCCTTTATTGCTTTAGTTTTTTTAAATAATCTCAATGTAATCATTTACAGAAATGTCGTCATTATTTAAAAATTTATCTGCATGAAGGAGAATTTGTTTTATAAGGGAACTAACGCAGCTTGGTTTGTTTTGTGACAGTGTTAAAAAAACGAAATTTTTATGGCATTAAATATTGTATCACAAACATGGAGCTTAGAGGGCAACATGTTTTCGAAGGTATTTCAGTCTAAATTAAAAAAGAATTTCTTATTAACTGCTAGGTATTTTAACAAAAGTAAAACCACCATTTATGAAATGGCTTATAACAGTCTGTCACTTACAAGCACTTTATACAAGCACTTTATACAAAAGTACTTTATACAAGAACTTTATTCAAAAGCACTTTATACAAAAGCAGTCACTGTTAACGTAGTTATACAATGATTTTCAGCAACTTATCTGCAATAGCAATGAGCTGTCTGCAATAGCAATAGCAATGTCTTACAATTAGAACATAATTCTGTCTTTTTCTTTTATAAACGTCAGTATTTTTTGGTAACTATAATTCATCCAGAATCTTTAAAATTTCGGATAAACCTCATTTGAAAAGCAAGAATTTTTTTATGCCTATATGTTTGAGTGGAGCGCTTGGGCCCTGTCTTAATATCATCCTCTTCTCAAAATAAATATTTTGTATAGCGGATGCACGTAAATATTATACAAATTTATCTGTCATATTTGTGTCATAATATGCAATATTTTTTTAAAATATCTAATTGACATATTTTCTTAAAAGTATTTAAATTTCAAAAGATGTAAAATAAATGTGTTGAAAGGAATGAGCGAGCTAATAACGAGCATAAGCAAATAATATATACATAATTAATTTTAACAATTTCTTACGTATGCGCACTAGCAAATACATGCAAGCATGATTTTATATGAGTAAATGCCAAAACGTAATTTTCCTGCACCCTCTTGATACTGCATGACGATTAGACGTTATTTCCATAAAATGGTGATACACATTGGAAGTAAGTTTTGGTAGAAAATACTCAAGCGAAGGAGCTGATTATTAGATATTCAGTGAAGTGTTTCAATAACAACAGAAACGATAAAAAAGGTACCACATCATTATCGAAAAAAAGTAATAAGAGGAAAAGCGATTGGAATCGTTACTAGGTGAAGAATGTTCAGCAGTAATACAGAAGCATATGCATACAAGTGGAAGAGTAAAAATCAGTTACGATACGATGATCAGTCTGATTGAGCATAATTTGATTTTAAAAGTAGCTGCATGGAACGATAATCTTCTCTTTACTGTGTATTTAGAGATTTTAAGGATACAGAGGGCACGCTCTGTCGGAAACGTTACATCTAAGCTTTGACCTGCCAAGAAATGCTTAAAGATTATTTTTTTCTTTTGATGCAGGAAACATAGAATTGTAAAATAGTACTTTAATGTGTTTTCTAAAAATGCTCAAAATGAAATATGTGGCCATTGTAAATTTCCCAAAAAAACGTTAAGGGGTGTCTGGTAGAAACTTTGTCCAATATTTTTTGAAAACGAGAAGGAAAGAACGCCTGAAGCTGATCATATTGATCATTTGATAGAAGAAGTTCTCAATCACCTTACAATTGGCCTCGAGATAAAAGCAGTTTTAAAATGTTCGTTGTCAAAAGATTAAAACTAAGTATTGCTGGAATTAAGTACAAGGACAAGTTCACCGAAAATGTAATCTAATGCACACACATGATCGTGTGATGTTCGATCCAATTCCGTAATACAAAGGTAAATAATCATATATGCATACAGAAATACCCTGATTTACACGAACTCGAAGTTATGTGATTTTTTATTTTACTCTTTTTTCCCTTTTTAAATCTTGGAATGAAATTTCCAAAAAAACGTTAAGGGGTGTCTGGTAGAAACTTTGTCCAATATTTTTTGAAAACGAGAAGGAAAGAACGCCTGAAACTGATCATATTGATCATTTGATAGAAGAAGTTCTCAATCTTGCTAGACAATTAGAGATGGAAGTTGATGGAGATGATGTCAAAGAGCTTTTGGATTCTCATCTTGAAGAGATGACAGTCAAGATCTCATAGAGATGCGCGACGAAAGCATCACTGAAGAATCCGACACTTCAGACCCAATTCCTCAAGAAAACCTAATGACAGTTATAAAGTTGACATAAGGTCTCAGCGCAATTGAGAAAGGGTTACGTATTTTAGAGAATATAGACTCTAAAGAACGTGTGATCATGACAAAGCAGGGAATTAAAAAAATATTAGTCTGTTATGAAGGAATTTTGCGCTAAAAAAAGGCGTTAATAAGGAAACTACTTTATTGGATTTTTTAAAACTTTCAACATATTTTTTAATATGTTATACATATGTATAATATTAATATGTAATACAATATTTAAATTTTAATGCAATTTTTTTCTTTAAACTGGTGTTTTTTTAAGTTCTTGGTCGCAATTAGAGAAAAATTATTTGTATTTATATGTAAAGTTGTAATCCGACTTACACGAAATCAACTTATGCGGTATTTCGTCGGTCCCATCTATCCCGTAACTTCGGGGTATAACATATCATATATATATATATATATATATATATATATATATATATATATATATATATATATATATATATATATATATATATATATATATATATATATATATATATATATATATGTCTAGCTCGATAAACAACACTCTATAAAACAAAACTCTATAACTGTGCTGTTCTAGCTGCTGTAATGGGATAATGCTTCACATTTTAGAGCTAAAAGATAAGAAAAAAAAAGTGTTTACATAACGATTAAAATGAAAGAATCATGAATATATTTGATAAATATTAAGTACAGCCTGTAACAATGAAGCATAAGTGTTGTAGGCACTACTTGTTATACATTTGTGTAAATTTTTTTATTGATGCGCTAACCTCTTGTTATATTTAATAGTGGAAACTATAACAGTTGGGAGCACATGAAAAGAATACCTAGAGAATCTATTGACTTAATTAGAAGAAAACATAGAGGAAATGTTGTTTTACAGTGAAATTTATTTATTTTTACAGTGAAATTTACAGTGATCCACGTACAGGGAAAAGAGTTACAGTAAATTTGTTTCACTCAAGAACCGTTAAGTAAGAGAGTGGGATAATGGGGGAAAATAACTCACTTATATTTATTATTAAAATGAACCATAAGCTACCAAACATGATCTATTAAACTTATATATGTTATTTAAGTATCAGAAATGAGTTTATACATTAACACTGGTATTTACTTTCCTCATTTAACATAGTAAGTACCCTTGGGAGGGAGGGGGGGGGGTGCGCTATAACCAACAGAGGGTGCTTCTCTAGGTAGCGGATCGGGGAAGGCTTCCAATGGAATTTCCATTGGGTGGTAGAAAAGAAATAAAATACCTTCCGTGGACCAACAGGTAGAAGTCCACCCACTTTCGAGGCAATGGCACCCCTCTTCTATGGATAGTGTATTCTTTTTTCTTGTTTCTTCTTCTTTTTTCTTTTCTCTTTTCACCTGCAGTGTTCTTGGACACAACAACAACAACAACAACGATAAATTAAGTAATGAAACCTAAAATTTTGAAAAGTGGAATGTGATCGTGTGATAATTTGAATAAGTTTTTATATATATACACATCAAAGCTTACGGTTTAAATGAGTATTTTCGTGCTGTTTACAGGAACTTTATAAGCGCATGATTATTTTGACATTTTTGTATACCTCTAAAGTTAGCAAATGCATATCTGCAAATAAAGTGCATATATATTAACCACTTAGTTGAGAATAAGACCTTTTTTAAATTTGTATTCGAATAATATTTTGGCATTTTCTCAAAAATTTACGCTTCAGTAAAAGAAGATTAAGGTCACGATAATACACTGCATCCGGATATACACAGAAAGTAGCATCCATTCCACTTGAATTCTTCCATGAAGAACGACATTAGAGAAACTACAAGTTGTTGTGCAAAATCATCCTTGTATACACCCTGTTTCAGCATAAACTGATTTCGTGAAATGAATGCTGTCATAGCTAGATCTGGGCCCACTAGATAAAGGAGGAATCAAAAGTATCCATCATAGTTTGAGAGAAATAAATGTTTATTTGCATGAAATAGTTGTATTATGACATAAATATGTTTTCTTACTCAAGATCACAACTTCAAAAGAGGAAAAGAGGAGAACATAGGGATAAGTTCTGTACATACATTAACAATTTCGAATATACATTAACAATTTCGAATGAATTTAAAGAAAATTGTTCTCAGGGAAATAGATAAGATAATTGTGTGTTATTGGACATAAGGATTTTAGCGATGAATTTTTCCCTCTATAACAATTATTTGCAAGAAAATTTCATGCCCCAAATTCGCGACACATTGTTTATTTTATTCAGATGAATGCAAATAATTTTTAAATATATTATCATTGAGATTTCATTCATAACAAGCACGGCTCCTCACGCAATTTCACACAACGCAAGCGATAATATTTGCTATATGTTCATTACAAATAGATTTTTTTGCCTGGAATGAACATAAATTGACATAGAATTGATAGTTTAGCATAACTGAAAAATTCAGAGAGTAATCAAGTATTCCCCAAGCAGAAAATTTAGAGAATTCTCTTTGTATGCTCGCTCATGAAGCTGCTATGTAGATAGATTCTTTCTTGATTGACCATGCCAACGTAAAGACGATGACCTTGGCACTACTCTCAACCAACCGTCCAACTGCTAAATAATAGCGTAGAGTCATTGGCTCCAGACAGAGTTGCCTTGAATTCTAATTGCAGGTTGGTTGTTTTAATATTAGGCTGTTTCTACAGGACTAATCGTAGAAAATTAAAATATATCAGTTTAGTTAATTTAGTAAGTATTTACCTCGATTTTTACACAAAATTTTAAATATTTTGTGTTAAAGAAGATATAAAAACTTTGAATTTTGCTAAACGTCAGGCAACACATTTTAACCAAAATAGAGTTTAAAAAAATAAATAAATAAAAATTACTGTTTGAAGAATTTGCTTTTAAATTCTTTTAAGATGACTTCTTTTAAGATGAGTCTCACAGCGTAAACTGAACGTTTGCTATTCTTTCCTGCGTAACGTTTGAGGCAACAAGAAAGAAAAAAAAGGAAAATTAACTCGCACCTTTGAAATGCAGCAGATGGTTTTGCAGTTTGCATGTACTCTAATGTATAAAACATTTTGCCTCATCTCCAAATAATTTAATTAGAGATCAATGGGCGCGTGAGAGTACTGAATACCCAAACTTAATAAATTTCGTCTTTAGATCATCAGAGAAAAATACGCTTATTTAAGAATAAATTTGTAAGTCACTTTTCTATTTGCTTATTCAGAAGCACTTTTAACACTGAAAGATTATCCTTCTAAAATTTATTTTATTTGAATTTAATATGTCTTTGTAAAGTTTACAATGAAAAGATCTTATTTTAACGCTACTCAAATAGTCAGCGACTGTAAAAAATAATAATTTACAAAACTTTGATAGAAGACACTATTGTATTCTTTTGCAGGATACATATATTTTAAACCATTTAAAACAATGAGCCGTACCTTTTTCCTTATAAAAAGTTCAGAGCCGTTTTTCATAATGTATGCAATACAATTTCAAAATTTTTTATGTTTGCAGCTTCTTGAAAAGTTAGAAATGTTACTTTCCCCAAAGAGAATTGCTTTATGACAATTTTGTGTTAAATGCAAAATATTTTCCTTTCATAAATATTTCCAAAAATATATTTTCTGTATTTTCATGCAAGGTATTAAAAATGCAAATTATTTTATATATTGCGATCTGTTGGGACCAAGAAAAGGACAAATGAAGAATTTTCCATTCATGTCAAGATAAATTACCAAGATAAGGGAAACTTCAATAAGGTTTTTAAAATTCCCACTATAACAGATTCAGGCCAGAAATATAACAATATGAAGGTTTTTAAATTAGCAGCAATCTTAATAACATAAAAATTTGGGGTTATGACTCAAAAAGGCTGTATTTCCTTTTAAATATTCATATAATTTATGAAATATATATATATATATATATATATATATATATATATATATATATATTATATATATATATATATATATAGATATTTATATATATATATATTTATATATATATATATATATATATATATATATATATATATATATATATATATATATATATATACATATATATATATATATATATATATATATATATATATATATATACATATACGTATATACATATATATATATATATATATATATATATATATATATATATATATATATAATATATATATATATATATATATATATATATATATTTATATATAAGATGCTTTCAGCGAGGTTGCACTCATATAATTTATGGAAAAAACACAAAAACCAAGCATAAAATGATCCTAGCATGTATGGGACCTTTTTAATCCGGTTCTATCCTCTTCTACATTATTATTATTATTATTTGAAAGACTGTGTGTTATTCCTTACAGATTAGACTGTCTGCTGATTATTTTCAGCTAGGCTTGTCTCGCGTGCAGAGAAAATTAGGGCAATGCCCGAGGTTCTACTCCTTAAAGGGCCCCAGTCATTTTTTTCAATGTTTTTAGGTTTCTTTCATACAGAGAGACTGCATTCCTGCTTTAGATGCTTAAAAGTTCCGGTAATTTCTATCTTCAGGCGGGAAGGAAAGCTTTTTTATTTTTAAGTGAATTTGTAAATAGAAGAAGCGGTTGTCAAAGTACATTTTAACAAAATTTGAAAGTTGAAGGTTTTCTTAAGTTTGTTAAATATTTGACTGTTTATGCTTGTCTTTGGAGCTATTTTTCTTTTATTGGTACCTTGCATTGAGAAAGATGACTGCGTATCAATCAAAATTTCATCAAAGTATATTACAATCACTTCAAGTACGTAATTGGAGATTATTATCAGAATTATTCAAAGGTACTCTTGATAGCTGTAAAGAGTTACTTTATGTTCTTTCATTAGTTTAAAAAACATTTTAATACATTTAAAAATCACTTATTCAGTTGACAACCAGTTTTGATTCTTGGATAGAATTCTGGAATATATAGTACGTTTGACAAAATTAGTTCTTTGTACAATATATATGCGAAACTAACAGGGAATATATTCTTGAATTTCTTTTAGAAACAAAACATACCTCTATATTTTATAAAATTTTTTGTCCAAGTATAAGTCCTTCTCTGCGTTTGCATATTTATTCTCTCGTATTTCCTCTCTTTAATATGGACACATGAATACACCTACACACTTACATACACATTGTATTAGAGCAAAAAGAGATTATGAAGGAAAAATTAAAAATATATTATAATATTTAAACAATAAAGAAAAGTCTTATAACTGTTAGTTTATACAGTAATTAAAATAACAAGGAATAATAAAGTAGTTATCCAAAAGTAATGAAAAAACAAATCGCTTAAAATGGCTCGAACGCGTTCGGCGTATGCAAATCACGACGACGTCATCGTCGATCAGAGGTACTACAGAGGCTGTTCACACATTTTTTAGACGATGTATATTGTATTCACAAAACTAAATTACATAAAATTCTTGTGTTTTAAATGTTCTATTTGACATCCCTTATTCTGAACTATCTTTCGACACCGCAATTTCCAGGATAATAATGCCTTTTGAAGTGTCAGAAGAGGTATTCTATCCCATTCCTCCTGAACAGCTTTCCAGAGTCCTGTAAGGGTTTTGGGACGACGTTTGGATAATGCAGATTTTAAAAGTCCGAAAGCACAAAAATCCATAGGTGATACATCGGGAGATTTAGTAGGGATATCAGTGAAGGGTATGGCCTTGATACCAGTTTCTTGTTCCATTTCTTTTAGGAAATTTACAGTGGATTTTGATGTGTGACTGCTAACTTTGTCCTAATGGAGTCTCACAGATTGATGGCACTGTGGGTAAAGCGATGGTATTTCATTCAGAAAAATTGGCGATAAAATATGTTCCTGATAGTATTTGGAGTTAATCTCGACATTTTTTTCCACTCTCTTTATTTTTAACTTGCCATTATAAGAAAAACCAGCAACAATCATGAATCCCTTAGAAAAACTTTCTTTCGATTCTTTGAACCATGTACTTAAATTTTTTTCTCCCCTTTTATGATAATAAATGGCTCTTTTTTTTTGTTGCAATCATTTAAATACACCCATGATTCATCTATTGTGACAATTGCTTTCCATTTTTCTTTGGATAAGTGTTTCTCATATAGAATTCTGCAGCGTGTCCTGCGTTCAGCGATATGATTTGGAAGAAGACGATGCACATTGCGTTTTTTCGCCTTCTTAAGATTTAAATCAACGTTTATCATTTTGTTTACAGTGGACACCGAGCATTTTAATGATTTTGCAACTGTCCTTTGACTAGGGGGATTTTCTTTTAACATTAAACAACGTACCTTTGCAATAGTCGAAGATGTCCGTTTTTTCCTTGGATACTTGTTTGGAAGTTTTGTCCCACTTGAGGCTCCAATTTGACGTTTTTTTCCTTTCTTGTTGACGATATTACCTATCGACGCTTTAGATATCACAAAACCATGACTCTCACATCGTTTTTGGATAACGGAGTATGCATATTTCTCTTCGGGAAGAGCATAAATGTAGCCTTCGAACCACTGCTTTGTTTAAAACGCCATTTTGAATAAAAACAAAACTTTCAAGCCGCAGACTATAATTTTGACTTTTATTAACATAGTACAATTGCAATTATTTCTTTGCAGCAAAACGATTTTTTATTACCGCTTACCAAAATCGTCTAAAAAATGTGCGAACAGCCTCTGTATACAATACGGCGAAGTACAACCATTTTGGAGTACAGTCGAAGTAGAATTAGCTATTGTAGAATTAACATGCAAAACGTCAAATCTGAGTGACTCTCAGAAAGGTATGATGACGGGTACTTCAATAGATAAAACGGCAGACATTGTCGGTGTATCATGACACACAGTATGAAACATTATGGCACGATACAGAAAAGAAAATACAAGGTGATGCCTCTAAACGCTAAGAGTATGGACATCAGCCGAAAATTTCAGCTAAATAAAGGTGGAACTTGCTACGGACTGTGAGGCGTAAACTTAAGACAACAGTACAGAAAATAATAACAGAGGTGAATACGAATCGTAATGATCCTGTTTCATTAATAATAGCTTGAGTAGCATAAAGCTGTTATTTATGGTCGTTCTGCAATCCAGACGTTCTGCAATCCAGACGTTCTGCAATCGTCCCGAATACCAACGTAAAAAAAGTGTCAGATTGCCACAAACATAAAAAACTGAATTTCAAATGATTGGTAATATGTCGTCTAATTGGATGAATCGAGCTTCATATTGTTTCTTACCACTGGTAACTCATACGTCTAGCAAAACCTTTCCAAGACATACACTCCCGACTGCTAAGAGTACACCATCAAGCATGGCGGTGGCCCTCTGATGTTGTAGAATTGCTATCTTTGGGGATTTGCTACTTTATATATTTATATTAGGCAGTAAGAGGGAATTCTAAAATTTATCCAATATAACAGACTTATGAGGCTAGAGTAAAAGACACATAACATGTCATAACATTGTACACTGTTTTGAGGTTAGCACATTTAACGTTGGTCTATTTTCTGGCCTGTCGATTTGTTTTTCGAAAAAGGGATAAAAATAATTATAACTGTTCAATATTAAAAAAAAAAAATTGTATAGTTTTTAAGCTCATTAAAATCGCAAGATTTTTATAGCCTATAAATATGGGTTAAATCGGGAGTAAAAGCCAAAGCATTATAGCGGCTGCCGAATATGAGATAATGAATCTCAATGATAAGCAGCCCCCCCCCCCCCACACACACACTCCTCCCTCCATTCAGGTATAACCCAAGCAGTTGAGAATATATGGTGAATCCAAAAGAATCACGTCTTAGGGAGCAATGTTCGCTCACCTAAATGGAATTCCCATAATAAAGTAGCCAACAAGATTTAACGGTATATTGTGCGAATGCCTCACGTCAAGTATCTCCGCATTAGAAAAAAAATATAATGGTATCATATAGGTTAATACACCAGTCTTGTTTTAATTCCCGGTATAATGACTTCGTTTTTAAAGAGGGAAATTAAATGTCTGAGAGTGAGAGGCTAGTCCTTCCTCATCAGGCCCTTTAATTTCTTTGGTATAAAACTTCTTTGGTATAAGTTAATATGTCTGAATTTCCTGCATGAAAGTAAATTAAGTCAATGATTAGTTAAAATGAATCTCTTTTTTTCTGTTGCACAAATTGGTTCTTTTCTGATACTGAAACCCACCTTCTAATCGTAAACTGAATCAAAAGAAGTTCCTACTTTCTCCGTTGTCCAATATCTTAGAAGTAGAGCAATGACACCTCTACTTTTCACGAACATTGTTTACTAAATAGTATTTGATAATCATATGAGCCACAATAACACTCCCAACATTATGCCGCAAGATTGTAGCCCTGAACTTCAGTTACGGTTGATCGTCAGTAACAATCCGGTTTTCCTTGCCTCCTCCCCTTCCCTCCGCCATCTCTACTTGATCTTCAGAGTCTAAGTAGAAACCTCACGATTCAATCCCATTGGCTGCCTCAAAAAGTAAAGGAAAACAATATTTTGAGAAAGAAAATATTAACTTCAAGCTATTATCTCTGTAACTGCAGACGTAAGAAGTGTGCTAGTGAGAGCTCTGGATATATATCACAGTCATGGAGTGGCCAAAAGGTAAGTTAAAGATTTTTAACCTTCAAAATATTTTGAGGTTTGCTAATTTGATTTTTAAAGATTAATTGCTATAATGTTTATTATTTCATATTTTTTTAAAAATTGGGCTATTAGGACAAATTATTTTTATAACTTTAAGACTAATAGGTCTTTAAAAGTTTCATTCTTAAAATATTTTAGCTAAAAATTTAATTTGTATACGAAGTTATAAAATATTTGACAATAAGTGATATAAAATATGGTTCAAAAAATTATTTAACCAGTAAAAACTGAAGATATTTTGATTTCTTAAATTCAGACAAAATCTGAATTTTGATATGTTGTATCAAAATCTGACGTTTATAATAGCTGAAACATGTACTTTAGAGTAGTTCCCAAATCAACAATTTTCATGATTCTATAATCCTAAAACACTTTGAAAAATCTGAAAAATTCTGAAGCTTTTATAAAATTTTTTAGGGTATATTTATATTTCTTATTTAGCAAATATTTCAAAGTACTACAAAAGATATGAATAGACAGCTTAATTTGAATATCAATTGTAATTAAAACTTCATGTGTGAACTTCGTAGGTATATATTAGAGTTGAAAAAATAGGCACATGTTGTCTTTAAAATTGTCATTTTTAAGACATTTAAAAAATAATTTTTTTTCTTTAAAGGGATGTAATATTTATTTCACAGTGCATGATAAATTTAGAAAAGTGTTTAAAACTGTTAAAACAGAAGAAAGTTTCATATGAAATTTAAAATTATCTTAAAATAGCTCTTAATTGCTTGAAGTGATGCAAAATCTAATCGATTTCATTATTTTGTGACAAAATGTGACAATTAGAATTACTGAAACATACACTTTTATTTAAAACAGTTATAGACCGTATTGTTATAACCATTTTCCTGCGATGCATTTTTCGTAACACAATATTCTGAAAAATTATGAAATGTTAATAAAAAGTTATTGGTTAAAGTTCATTTATATTTTGTGAATGAAAAATTATTCATTGATAGTTTAAATGTAAAGCAAAAAGTAATTCCACTTTCATGAGTGAACTGCAAATATATATATATATATATATATATATATATATATATATATATATATATATATATATATATATATATATATATATATATATATATATATATATATATATATATATATATTAGGCAAGGCCACAGAAACTACATTTATACTGTCAGGCCTAATACATCTAACTACAAATTGAAAATTTTTCTCTCTCTTCCTCTCTCTGAATTAATAAAAAAATTCCCCCTTGAACATTACATAAAAAAAGGTGTTTCTATACATAAAAAAAATGTCTTTTTCTCAAAATTTTTTTTTCAAGACAAATCGGTGTCCTCCTAACCCCGTAATGAAAGTGTTGTATGAAATAAATAGAACGGAGACGCTGCAAAAAAAAAGAAGAGGCTTGTCGAAAATGTAAGGTTATTCTAGAGAAGAGTGGAAGCGTGGGGAACTCCCGAAGGATTCTAGGAATATTGAATAGATATTTAACAAAATTAGATAGACATTATGAGAATTATATATGTCTGAATAATATAAATCTTGCTAATTATCGCACTTGCTAACACAGTTGTAATGAATTACCTCCTAAGACAGTTTGCTGTGCAAGTAAGGTTCTTTTCGATACTTTCGAATTGGATAAATGAATATATACATAAGCTTTTCTGAAAGTTATATTATTAAATGAACAGAACAATTGTTTTTATTACGACCATTGTTCACCATGAATTATGTATTGACTTTTCATGTAATATGAGCTTTAAATACTTCCAATTTCCAACACTATACTTCATTAAAATTTGTTATTACAGAGAGGGGGGTATTTTCAGAGCAAAATACTGATCATCAGACATTATAGTACAATAAGACTTTACTTGGGTTTTTATACCAGTTTCGTTAGCTTTCCTTTCCTTCGGACATAAATCTTTTTCTGGGCGATATCTAGATCACGCAGGAAGAGCATTTTTAAGAATTAATTTTATGCATCTGCATGCGCATTAAAACATATTATAAACACTCCTGCAACTTTCCTGTCGTGTAAGATTTCTCTTCTGTACCTTATAAAAATGATAGCAAACTCTTTGTTATATTACTTGCGTCCTTGAGTTTATTTTACTCTTTCTATTGCAATCTACTTTTTGTTAAAGTTTCGTTTAACATACTTATATATTTTAACTGAACATTCGTTTAATAAATTATTTTAAGAGGGAAATGCGATCCATTTGAATAATGTGGTTGGTAAACCCCAGAATATCGTGCAACATGCTCAACCAGGTATATTCGGATGCTGCATTCAGTCATGTGGGGCGTTAATTAGGGACAGTGAACTGGGAACAGACGTAAATTTCCAGAAAACAGTCGTCGATTATTTTGAAGCTTTTTCTAAACCCAAACTAATGAAGATATATAACTTAGACTCATCTGAGAACATTATTTAAAAAAATTAAAATAAATTGAAAATATTCCAGTTGTTCGAAAAGTTTACATTTATCTCATATTCAAGTTCTAATAATTACATTTCGTAGTTGCAGTGGGTTAGATTCATCAAGTGAATAGGATTCTTGCTTTATAAATCAAGATATCGTAGGTCTGGCAGGTGGTTGCTACAAAGCATCTTTGTTGTTAGGGGTATAGGTTTCGGTTAATGGTGTTATTTAATACTCAGGTTTACGTAAAACCATTTGAAAAATACAACTAATAAACCAAACTAATAAATGTCTAATTTTTTTATCAGTTCTAGGAATATTGTAAGAATACCATGAGTCGAATATTGCTATTGAAACTAAAAATAAATTATTTTTAAACTAGTAATACAAATCCCTATTCAAATGGCATAATAAATAAGTAAATTAAAGGATAAAAAAATTAAATTGTTCTTTCGTGTAATTTGAAGCATTTAACTGAAACTGAATCACATTTTGCAAAGAAATGGGCTGTCACAGCATCTTTGTCTCCTCTTTGTATAAAAAAAGCTCTTTTGTCTGTCGTCTAGAAATGAGAACCGGATTTTCTTTTCAAGAAGGGGAAAATAAACGTCAACGACGATTAAGGAAAAATGATTCTTTTGTTCTTAATAGCGGAAAGTTGATTGATTGATAAATTGCGCGCGTGTCGCGTGCTCAAATATGAAGGCGTCTTTGTAAAAACATTGAGATATACAAAAGACAGAAACAATTGAATGATGGTCCATAACTTGAAGTTACCAAGAAAGACTATAATTGGAATGTAAAGTGATACTTTTAATGCTTTAAAATACTTAAACGTCTATTTGGGAGGATAAATAAACATATATTGGAATATATGGATAAATTATTTTTAAAAAATTGAAACTGTTCTAGTTAGTAAACGGTAATATTTAAATAGTAATTAAAACGTATGTTACGGTGTCATATGCAATCATTGAAGACTTCCAATTAAATATTTAAATCAAACACTATTAACGCAATCCCTATCAACTTCCGAAAATCCCCTTGCCTCCCATGATAAGTCAAGTAAGAGCATTATTATTAAAAATATTCAAATTTTTATCAAATTTCCCTTTGATTGTCTGCCTGATGTACCATAAAGTAGGGAATTTCATTACGTGTTTTCAGACTTTTGCAACTTATCATGCATGGAAATAACTCTAGATAAAGGTTAACAAAAACTTAAGGTAAAACACATCCGGCATGTATAAGCGAAACTACAGGATGCTCATGAAAAAACTTTGCCGATGTATGGACCTCTAGCGGCTGTTGCGTTCAACCGATCAAGATGAGATTTCAGATTTAGTTATTCAGAGGTATGAGCTCGAGATTCTGTGAATGGCAACAAAGTGGCGCTCACGGTTATGGTTATAGGTATAGAAACTCGAAATTTTCGAATAGGAACGCCCACTTTTTCCCGTCGCAAAATGCTCAGCGCATTCGAAAACCGCAAAGAGCGTTGAAACGGTACGTGTATCACAAAAAACGGACGCGTTATGCACGCACAAAAAACAGCTCTGCGAACGGTCTACAGAGTTTTACTTTTCTTGAGTTACTTTATAAGCTTCTGATACTCTAGGAAATTGCCTGATATTCGTAAAAAGTTGATGTCATACGCTACTTTTGAATTTATTTGGCCATCCCATAAATAATGCAGTCCTTTGAATTTGACGAAAATGAATGACACAATATTGTGTCATCATGGCAGATAGGTGCGAGCGTGTTTACTGCTGTTAGGTTTATTGTTTTCTTAGTATGGGAGTAAAATTCGTGCAGTGCAGACGTGAGTTAGACTAAATTATTAACCCCTTATCATTAAAGAGTCGGAACTCCATGTTAGACACGTTTTGCTTTGGGAGTTTCGTCAAGGCCGCAACGCAACATCAACTGTAAACAAACTGCGCAAGAATTATAGCTTAGACACTAAAAGCACGAGAAACGCTTCAAAAAATGGGGCAGTTTGAATTGGAAATTACGACATATCCTCCATATTCTCTCGGTCTGGCATCTTCAGACTACCATCTTTTTCGGAGTCTCCAAAACCATATTAACGAGACACTGTTTTTTACAGAAGATGATGCCCAAAGAGAATTAGATTCATTCTTTGGTTTGAAACCTAAAGATTTTTATTACAGGGGAATACAAAATTTAAAATTCAGATGGGAAGAAGTAGCAAATAATAATGGTAAATATATTTCAGATTAAAATTAAACAGTCAATTGTTTTGTTTCATTTCAAAAAGACCTCTAAAATACCCCATTATTTAGTGAGGACTCAATACAATTATGAGAAACATGTATTCACTTTCACGTACGCGAAAGAAGAATGCCTTAAAATGGACGCGTTGAAGTCACAGGAAGAGTTACCCTATTTCAAAAAGAGTTTAATGACTATGCCGACTCTTATTGGATTAATGTATGTGATTGTGCATATCATTTCAGTAAGTTGTATAATATTTTAAAACCCTCATCCTACGTTCAAAACTCAGGTATTTGACAGTATCCAATTCTCCAGAGGTTTTCAACATTACTTAGTTTAATTTACCCCATATGTCTTACATCTACAAGTTAACAGTTTTAATCAATGCTTTATATAAATTGTAAATTATACAACTTATATAAATTATAAATTATATACAGAATTCCTTTGCAAAATGCTCATAAGTATTAGAAAGGGTATTTGCTCAAGTGGTGAACATGAATGCATCTGAAAGGTAGTTAAAGTAAAATACATTACACTGGCAAGAATTTTTCAAAAATTCTCCAAAGCGATTTGAAGAATTTTTATGATATGTTATATACTTAAAGAAAGTTTCTAGAGGATTTGGTATCGAACAATGTATATTGACAGTTAATGTACATGACAATTCTAAAAATGCAATATATACCCACTTTCCTGTAATGCTGCGCTTGTTAATGGGAAAGTCGTCTAGGGGAAAGTATTCCTAGAAAAATTAGTGAAAAATTGCATTACTTTTTAAAGCATAAATAGCTACTAAACTGTGCAGATCAAAATAAAAATGGTGACGTTTAAGATATTTAGATTTTTAACTTTAGAGGTTCATATCTATAAACCGTATTTTTGTTAAATATTAATATTGATTAAAAGTAGAAAAGCTAAATTAACTGCTCTGTAATTCGCAAATAAGATGAAACAAGGCATGCAAGAAAAATGATATTACATACTTAATTTTTAGGAACTTGTGAATATATATTTTTTTCTTTTTGATGACTATTTCATCGGTCTAGAGCCATACGAACGAGGGTACAGCTGTTTGAATGTCGGTGAGCTTAAGCCACTCATACGAAACAAAACCGCTTTGCTAAAAGATTAAAACACTAATATACATTTATTATCTTATGATACAGTTCATTTGCTTCGGAAGAGGGTTTTGTAATCTTTTTTAACATGAATTCAGTTATGGTTCGTACATAAGATAGGAATGTATCATTACCTAGGATCTCTTGAGATTAAAAATATTTTGCGGCTGTTTAAAATATATCTCTGTAAAATTGCGAAGAAACAAATATCAGTCATAGGACAACACTAGGCTATAAATTTAATATTTAGCTAAGTATAATTATAGCAAGCACAAAGGGTGTTTAGTGCGTCAAAATATGATTTTACATTTTTCAGTTAAAGATATTTAGATTTTATACTCTGATATTTTTTCTCTTGTTTTTACAAACGTATGTAATGGACTAAAGAGATATGAAATTCAAGATTAGTTTTAAATTTTAACATAAGATGTAAGTGTAGTTAACTTCGAAAAATTTCAGAATCTCATTTCGTTTGGGTATATAGAAACAGATCCTAAGAGTAAATGAAAGTTATTTACTAACTGTTAAATTAACTATCTTATCAGATTGTTAAACACCTTATATCAAGACTTTAGATTGTAGAAAGTTTATGATTCCTTTATATTTAACACAAAATCTCATGAACTATATATATATATATATATATATATATATATACAGTGGAATCTCGATCGATCGTTTTTCCGTATGTGTCACTCATTTTATCCAGTCCCAACAATCATATTGCTTTGCTATGTTTCCGCATCTATCGTTTTCCCGCATTTATCGTTCAATTCAATCGGTCCCTTGAAAAACGATAGATCGAGATTCCACTGTATATATATACATATATATATATATATATATATATATATATATATATATATATATATATATATATATATATATATATATATATATATATATATATAATAAATTTCGCTAAAATTGCTCTTTTACAGTACAAATATAAAAGAATAAATAAAGAATAATACCAGTAATACAAGAAACTTTTTTCCTGGAGCTATAAATGTTCTCTTTTAAACATTCAAGATGGAGATAAACCTTTTATAGTACGTGAATATCATTAAATTAAACATGCTAGACATAATAAATTTACTTACCATTTAAAAAGAGAGTGAAAACACTATACGTTGTAATGCATATAAATTAAAACGTGGTTTGCATATTCCGTTTCATTCATTTCCATACACTTCATGAAATTTTTTGCGTAATTTAAATCTGAATGTCAAAATAAAAATATGCTTTTCCGCAAAAGACCTGCAACCCCGATAGTTTTAAATAATGAACATCATGCAGTATTTATGACATTTTGTTAATCGATTTCTGATTTATTAGCAAAAATCCCTACTGTTTTTTACTAAATTTTGAACAAATTTTTCAGATATTAAATTATAATCTCAACAGTCTAAGCAGTTTTCACGTAGATTCTGGTCGCATAATGTTATACATTAAAACTGAAGCTGCTATTAAGAATGCAAGAATAGATAAAAGATTTAATAGATAAAAGATAATAGCCATTTAAGGAATTTCATTACGAAAAAGGTAAATAATAATTTCTTTTGGTACGATATAAAGAAAACAAAATCTGATTAATCAACAGAAACCATCTAGATGAGCCATACTGAACCTTTTTTTCCTCTCTCTGGCCACATGAATATGTTTGCGACGTCACGCGGGCCGCAACACAGTACACTATACCTCATAATATAACTATGTAAAAATGAAATTCAAAACTTAAATGTATTCAAATGTTTATTTAAGAATGAGTGTGATTTTTGATTTTGAGACAAACTTTTGACTAACTTGGACAAATCAGGTTTATACTCGCTACATGCTACTCTCAATACATCATCAAGGCAAGAATCAGTACGTTGATTTTTATATACGTTCTGAACATATTTCATTTTGTAATTGTGGGGAAATTATGGAAAATTGTATTTGGAAATTATTACAGTCGTTTTGGAAATTATGATTTCCAAAATTCTGTTTACAAAAGCACATGCCAGATAAAGAGTGTGAGTGTCTCGGGCCGCGTATAAAAATCTTGGTGGGCCGCAGTTTGAGTACCCATGATTTAGATCAGGAGGCAACCTTTTTAACTAGGAGAGCATATTTCAGAAATGTGGGAGCACGGAGGGCCCCCCAGGATGAAAAGGAGGAAGGGGAGGGGTTAATATTGAAACATGAAAATATTAATGCGACATAAATTTTTAATACATAAATTCAAATTTTAATTTAAACAAAATAATCTTAAAATTGATAATTCAATATTTAGCATTGCAAATCTGCGACCAACTCATTGTAATGTAGCACATAAGTTGAATTCCCAGTTCTTAGGCATTGGTCTAAGTGAGTATCAGTGGGGCTTGATCGGTAGTTTGAATTTAAGAATTTCATATTAGAAAACAAAGATTCATAAGCATAATTTCTTGGTATTAAATTCTCCCAATAAGGAACCAAAATGTTTGACTAACTAATAATAGGTGGTAGCATTTCCATCTCAATAATTTTCTAATTTTAAATTTGGGAAATGTGATAAATTATCTTTCTCCATATGAAATTTCCAGAGCGACAATTTATCGTACTTATCATACAAGCAAGGGGAGAACGACGCTTTTGAGAATTCAGGTTGATTAGTTTTTGATTTTTAAGGTTTTGCGATTTTTAATTTTTTTTACTAAAATTATTCATTACAAGCACGAGCGTTTGTTCTTCAAATATCTAAAAGTTTCGAAATTTGAACGGCGGGCACCTTAAAATTGCTTCATGGTCACCGCGTTGCGACCCTTGATCTAGATCAAGTAAATCAAGAAACATTAAACTACCCTCACCCAAACATAAATTGTTTAGATCTATTTATATTTACTTTAGATGCCGTCTTTGGGGGAAGCTTGATCAAATAAAGGTGGCACCAAGGGAGTAATGTTGACTCACCTGTTAGATGCTTCCAGATAAAATGTAGTCAACAATTTCCACGGTTCTCTGTGAATTTCTCAGACAAAGTACCTCCGTATTAGCCAAAAAAATAAATTTAAAAAATCTGTTTTCCAAAGCCAACTAAATTCTTCGCCAGATTTTTTTCGGTTCAAGCTCCATTTCCTGCAATCTTCATTCAGGTCTTCAGTGTAGGATGTTAACCTTCCACTGACCTACAATTCCCCAGAAACATACTCTCTACTGCCGTTGTTTCTGTCGGGTTATTAACCGGTAAACATTAATCTTAGGATGCTGACAATGCGACAAAGGCGTTAACGGGGTTCAGTGTCCACATTTAAAGAATATTATTTTCCATTATAAGTCTTATGGATTTAGGTTAGATTCATGCTGGTATACAAAAATTCAGAAACAGGTAACGGTTGTTTGATTGATGTTTTGATTGAAAGCTCTGTTAGAGGCAAAATATTTTATTAATCTAAAGAGAGTATCTTTGAGTTCATAACAATTTAAGTGAAAAATTTGGAGGGTTCACTATTTTTTATATGCATTGGAAGTTTTATAGATACTTCAAAAGAGATGTTGTGAAAACAACAAAATTTCTTTCCCTGCGATGAATATTATAAATAATGTGGTTGTCTGAAATTCCTTCGTCATAATTGGTAAAAGTATTTGAATCCTTAACGCAATTTGTGTCTGGAGGAATTCTTGTGAGCTTAATTTATAAATTTACAAACTGCTGTGTGATATAAGCTGCGTTTTGTTTAGAGTATGATTTAATTTTTGGCTTTGCTTATGATTCTAAATACGTCTATTCATATTTTGGGTAATATTTAACATTTTTATGAAGTGAGTAGAGAGTTTCACTATTTTTTTATAATTATGGGAATTTATGATAACTGCTCCAAAGAGAAATTAAATTAAATGTAATTGTAGGAAATTCCTATGCATATGGTATAGAATTCTCTTAATTTTTTTAATCTATTTTTCTGGCTCTAGGTTGTCATTCATTGTTTATTATTATATATCTTTGATTTAAATATCTATTAATTTCAAGTTATTCAGTGAATCTTAATTCGGTTTTAAATTGAAAATAAAATTACTATAGATAATACGTAATTGGATTCGCTCTCCTGTTACATTATCAGTGACGTAACCACAATGAGAACAATTTATATGGAATTTTCATGCACGGTCTACATAAACTACACGGAAAATAGTATGGAATGTAACTAAAGTAGTTATAAATTGAGATTAGGTTAAAAATCCAAATAAGCAAAATGTGACGGGATTCTGCATGACACACTTAAAAATTCCTTGGAGGTTTCTGAATAATTTTTTTTTTGTGATTACTTGGTTATTTTCAGAGTAATGCTCGGTAATTTTTTAGGGTAGTCATAGTCTAGTTGTTATTAGGAAGTAAAATCCCAGAGGAGAATCTATGCAGCCAACAGTTTATGGCTTAAATGAGATATTTCTAACCCTATAAATTTAATATCTACTGAATTTCAGTTATTTAAACAATACTTTTCAACATTTTCCCGAAATCAGCATTTGATTCCATTGAAGGATTGTAGATATAGTTTAAGAAATTAAGAATTGTAGTTCTGTCAAAGGAGGTAGAAGAAATGTAGTTTGAGAAAAGTTTCTTTCGGTTATAACTGTAGGTAACAGGTAATTTGTGTTACACACTGTTGAGAGAGTGATAAACAAAGAAATGCAAATATAAAATCCTACTATGAACGTGTAATGTCGCTAACCAAAAAACAACAAACTAAATACTTATGAGCTTCAAGATAACATAACTGATAATAATGCGTTGCTTTTTTCACCAACAGTTGTTAATGTTCATACATCCCTGATGTTCATGGTTTAAGCCCTAAATTTTCATTCTGCTAGATTAGCTATCTTCCTTGGTTGTTTTTGCATGGAAATATAATGCGTTTTGCTTTAAGTTTTTATTTTTATAAGGATATTTTATGTACACTCTTTTTATAGCTGACTTACAAACGTTTCAAATAGATACAGAGTATTTATAACAAAGATGAATACATGCGATGACCTTGCGATAGCAAGTTTTTAGAGTGACTCTTAACGATTCTCTAATTATTTTAGGAGAGTTATTTATCTTCGGTGTGCGTCTTAGTAAAGGAAAAGATGTAAATCTGTTATTTTTTCCTCCGAAACATATTTTGTATGCATATAACATACCATCGAGCGGCATTTGCATATATGCTTAGGGCAATTTGATCGTGTTGTACTTATATATTCGACAAATACACTCGTAATGGAAGCAAATGAAAATTTTGCCTCTAAGTATCCTGAAGCATGGGTTTAAATGCGTATACAATAAAAAAATCAGAAAAATGAAGAGTAGAAGAGCAAAAAAGATTATCGAGAAATTAATCTATTCAGCTATCGCATGTATATGCTTATTAGAGAAGCATTTGAAAGAGGTTGATGAAGTGACACGTTTCAAATCATCATAATAAAAGTTCTACGACCCTGAGAACTTAAGTTAATATAAACAAAGAAAAAAATCAGCAAATTTTCATTCAAATTTTTTTTTATTAGTTTAACTAAGAAATACAAAACTTATCAAAATTTAAAACTCTGTTATCCGACCAATCTAAAACTATTATATATCAAGGTCGGAATCTATTGTGCGGAGAAATTTGAACATCTTGCACAGGGGTTTGTAGGTAAGTTCATAAAACGAATAATCGGGTTAGCTGCTTGCCAGGTAACGGGCGACTTCTTTATCTGCTAAAATCCCATTTAAGCATTTGGAAGCGAAGCGTATAGTCGCTTTTATCAGCATCAGTGCAGAACGTGTCTATGTAATCTTAAGAGATTTTCACAGTTTTTAAGGGCGATAATGTAATTAAAAAATCAGAAAAAGATTTTGTTTTGCTTAAATTAGAAACCTAACCTCCACGAATGTCAGATTTTTGTTCTTCCTCTTATGAAACTCCAAAGAGAAAGTGTCAGGTGTTTTTAGATGTAAAAAAAAAATTACTATATAAATATGTTATTTTACAACGTACGTCATATTATAAGAGTTAATAGTAAAGAGTGACGTACTTAAGGCGGTAAATCAAGCTAGTTTGTTATACGAAAAATACTGAGAGAATGTTCTGTTGGGAAACTATGCTTCTAATTTCGTAAACAACTTTATTTTTCTTCCGTATAATATCTTTTTAAATCATCTTCTTTTAGCAACGACGTCATTACAAGCCGGTGACATGACATGTCATCGGCTCACTCCTTTCAACAACGTCATATCTCAAAAAACGGGATTTGTCAGGAGAGTGATTTTAAAATTTAAAAGTACATTAAAATGTATTGAAAAATAAATTTTAGTTCTGCTCTCTCGCTGCTAAATATTGAGCGGTGATATGATGATCTTGCAGGAATATACTACTCTTTCAGGGCATTCTTAAAACAGGCATAACTAAAAATCGCCGATTTATAAGATATGACGTTGTTGATAGGAGTGAGCGTGTAAGCTCGTAATTCAATTCATCCGATGTGTTAATTCATACCACAGCCATTGTATTGGAACCGTAGTGGTTGGTGGTATGACTGGCAACCGAGAGGTATATTTAAATTTATCAGCAACGAGTGTTTAAGCTCGTGCTTATTTTTGTAAGGGGGGGGGGCACTCCCTTTCAAGATCGATGACGGTCTATCTGGTGTATTGTAAACGTTCTTGTTTTTACTGCCGACTGTTGCAGTGTATGTCTCTTTTAGATATGTTTATTATTATACAATAAACTTTACTTTAAAAATGTTGGACTTAAAGAAGTTTTTTTTAACCGCCTTTTATCGACCGCTGCTGAAGACTGCTATTGCACTTATTTTTAAGATTTTGATTTAGATGTCGGCGAATTGGTTATATACCAACCAATTTCTCAACAAGTTCCTTCATGCCTAAACATTAGAACTAAAAATGTCCAATGTCAACTGATGAGCCGCCTTATCCCAGATCAGACAAAATTGCGTAAGGACAGGGGTGGTTTTCAGTTAATGAAATTAAAATATAGATTCATTTGTAACATTTCTTGTACATGTGAATACTGTATAATTTTCTTATGGTGTTCATCCGAGACATAAAGTCAGATATTTCTTCAGTGGCTCCTTATTCACTTACCCACAAACCTTCTTAGGCGTTCACCGGTAATTTTATTTTTTTACAGTACTTTCAATATTATTCTGATAACATGTCATGTGAAATGAAATGTTATGTTGTTGTTGTTACTAATGCCCCCTTGCGGAAGCTCCAGACCAGGTCCGGGCAGAGTAGAGCCTAGGCTTTGGGCAGAATAGTGCGGCTCCGGTTTATAATAACATCACAAGACTCAGAGTCCTACTGGGCTAGGTGCCAACACAATTTTGAACGAGCAACACCCAAGGGGCGACATCTGGAGGGATCGTACCTTTCCCACCCACAGACCTCACAGAAGGACTTATGTAGTAATCCTTTACTACATAAGTCCAACGGACTTATGTTAAATCCGTTGCATTCTACGGATTTAACTTGCCCATATTCAGCCTAGACACGAGGGTATTTAACGGCTCTTGTCGGGATTCAATCCGAGCACCCTAAGTACTAAAATCCGACGTGTTACCGATATGCTACCTCAGGCCTTGAAATTTTGTAATTTGTCCCGATCAAAGGAAGTAAAATATTGACATAAGCCATTTCAGTTTTAGAATCAAGGCATCTCAAATGCGCAGAATTGTAGTTTGTGAGGTTGGAAAATTTGGGGTTTCTGATTTTATGAGAACGATGTTGAAAAATTACTGTTCTTGGCAGAATGATTCAGGAAGCACCAGTGGCAGAATATGGGGATTAATGAGAACTTATTCTCTCTCTATTTATTTACTGCGGAAGCTAGTCACCACATCAATAAATTAAAATTTTTCTCCATTAAATTTTGTTTTGATTTTAATATGTTAAAACAAAATCAGTGAAATTTTGCCTACAGTAAACATTCATAAAAGTTGAATAAATAAAATTATCGACAGATTTTCTAAAATTTTCTGATTTTCTCTCTTTCTTTTATTGTTAAAATATAAAGTAAACGAATGCTTCTTGGGAAAAATCCCATTACAATAATCATCCCATTATCCAGTAATGTCCTAAATCCCCGTGCTTGTGTACGAGGCATAGGTGCCTATTTCAGAACAGGATGGCATTTTAGACCCTTGCAATGCTTCCAGAGGGGTAAGCATATTTTAACATTCAACGTTTATTCATGGCTAACACTTACTTTCATATAGCTTCATATGAACCAGATATACTGGACGCATAAAAGGAAAGTTATTTCTATATATATATATATATATATATATATATATATATATATATATATATATATATATATATATATATATATATATATATATATATATATATGTATATCACTTTAAATATGTTTACACTATGACCTCTAAAAAGAAACTAGAAATTTTTTAGGGGAAGGTTGGATAGCTACAAGGTATTACTTTTACTCGATCCTATAATTTAACCTATTTGTGAGCTATAGAGCAAGTTTTTTGTTGTCTTTTTACTGTTACCGTTAAAGTTTGACGTTTATATTATAATGAATGCGTTTTTAATTTATTTAGGATTTAAATAGCTGTTCAATAGACTGTTACCCAAACCTTTTTCAAGTTTTAATTAGAAGAAAAGCCTGAAAGGTGTGACGATATAACCAAACACCGTGGCTTTCTAAAAGTGAAGGGAAAGAAAAATAATTTTTCCTCTATCTTTTGCTTGTTGTAGTTTGGGGATAAAATTTCAGACCGTAATATTTGCCTGATATTTTCATGGGATTTCCTGCGAGGACCAAAAATGTTATTCAGAGGATATTAAAGGTGCGAAATGAGTATTTGAAGTCCAAACTTTTAGTAAAAGAGTTATAGGAAGATTTGTCCCCGCAAAAGCTGACGAATATATGACGGATTAGTTCAACCAACGGATCCTTGAATGGAGGTTCAGTGATTACAATTTCAGCGGCCTAAAATACTTGTAACACGTGTTTGATTCTTGTTCTGAATATAGTTCGTTTTTGATCAAGAAAATAGAGAATGCTTGTGAGAAATCTGGTTGGTATAGTTAAATTGGGCAATTATTAACTGGAATGTCTGAGTTACTCATTTTTGTGGGCTTTTTTGGAACAATACTTTGTTGACTTAAGTAAAATATAGAATAATTCGACCTTATGAATGTATTGAAATCAATATTTATTTTTTATTTTTAGGCTTCATTATGAGTTTTAACTCATATTTAAATATAAAAGTATAGGATAAATTTACTTATCCATAACTTCTCTACATTTTCTGTAATTCAGACAAGTTATTCTGATGTTTCTTGTATTTTACTAGAATGTTTGTGAAATATTATCAAGCTTTCACTCACAGTATCTCGGACGATTTTTACAAAGAGAATAATACTAAATAACACAGTACTTTAATCTTCAACTCTAAGAATAGGTGATTGAATTAGTTACATTAGCATTTGTGGCTCAGTATTGTGAACACGTTTTTGGTTGCAAAACAAAATCAAGGCCGTTAGCATTAATAACTAATTATGAAAACAACCTCATAACCATCATCATATTTTTTTTGTTACGTTACGCAACTGGAATGAATAAATATTTAGCAGAAAGTTAAGGTATTTAATATTTCGTCAACAAGTACCTAATTTTTGACGACATTTTTCTAAAAGTTTCATAATGATTGTTGCCTTTTCCTTTAGCATAAAGACTCAAATATTACTGTAAGTAAGTTATAGCTGTTACGTTGTCGAGAAAAAAAATACGTTAGTGAAAAGATAGCAGTAATGTCCAAATTTAACTGTTAATGCTTGATCAGAAAGAAAATGCCTATATTAATGGATGCACCATGACCTCGTGTACATCTTAACTAGTTTGAATGTGATATCTTCAACTGGCTACATTTAAGTTTATATTTCTGCGAGATTGAAACAAATTTCATTTTACGAGAAAAAAATTTAAGTTAAAGGTAATTAAATTTGAAAACCACGGAAATGTTCCCCAGTTATACGTTTTATTTTGCGTTCAACTGATTCTATACTTTCATAGTTATGGATTCCCATTCATTATTCTTTTACAAGCGATTTCTACTACAGAACAATATAAATGCACATAGTACACTGGTGAAATAAATTAAGAGAATTTGCATATTTTATCGAATTTCATGAAAAGAACTGAACTGAATGTAAAACCACTGCTTCTAGACAAAAATCCAAATCTTGTACGTCAAATACGTAAGCGTACACGTGTGTGTAGGCGGAGCCAGTAGAGAAACAGGCTTTATAAACACGCGTAAGTTAAGACGCATTTCGTTCGCTAGCACACCTCGGCGAATTTCTTGGTGTTATTTTGCAGCAATCGGTTAATTTTAAATTGTAACAGTAAAAATGAGTAACCACTAACGTTTAGATGAGGGAATGAGGTGGCGAATTGTGGGGAGGCTAGAAGCAGGCCAATCTCAAGTCCAAATTTGTAGAGAGTTCAATTTAACGCCCAGCGTCGTGTGTTTCTTATGGAAACAGTTCCAGGATACCGGATCCATCGAGAGAAATCCTGGGCAAGGTCGTCCAAGAGCCCCGACGGCCAGAGAAGATCGCCATTTGCCGATTATAGCGAGGCGTAACAGGAGTGCTACAGCTTCTCAGCTCTCTTGTGACTTGTATGCAGCCACGGGAACCCGTGTATCAAGGGTGACTGTTTCCAAAAGACTTCATGAGAGAGGGTTGTTTGCAAGAAGACCTGCTATTTGCATCCTGCTCACTTCTACGAACAGGAGAATCCGTTTATCATGGTGCAGAGAGCATAGAGATTGGAGTATGGATCAATGGGCGACAGTTCTCCTCACTGATGAGTCCCGGTTCAGCCTAAACGCCGATTCTCGCCGTACGTTCATATGGAGAGAACCAGGGACCCGCTACCTATCCTCCAATGTCCGCGAAATCGACCATTATGGCGAAGGAGGTTTATTGGTCTGGGCAGGCATCATGTTGGATGGCCGCACACCTCTCCATGTCTTTGAAAGAGGCACTGAAAATGACTCTGGAGGCACTGACTTGAAATTAAAACATTTATATTGTTCTAATTAAACCAATGAATCTCGGAGAAATTTTATTCCCCTATGGACACTTTTGTACTAAAGTTTTATTAACAAAGTTATATTAACCTTAATATAACTTTTGTAACAAAGTTATATTAAGGTTAATATTCTAAACAAAGTTATATTAATCTTAACTTGAAAATTATTACAGGAATTAGCTTGTTAATGTTAGAGACTTTGAAGTCAGATGCGAAAAAATGCGAAGTTTAAAAATTTCTTCATTCCATTACTACAAAAGCAACACCAGGGTTTTTGATATATTGTTTAAAAATATGGCAAGTATGACTGAAAAATATTTATTTCAACTAAGAAGTAAATATTTTTTTTTGAGTCTTCTAACAGTGCTATGAAATAGCTATAAAGTACACCAAAACTGAAAGAATATAACGTTTGAACAGTAAACTTCATCATTTTAATTATTCATAACAATGGCATTTATTTACCCCGATTTAGATATTTTGTTAAATGAAACCATTTTTATTGATAATTTAAGTCTAATTATATTTTTAATAAATAGTTTACCCAAATATTTTCACACTTGAGAGCAAAATATTGATCCTGCAACAAAATACATATGTCAATGTTTATATAAAAATTAACTTTAAATCAGCAACGCAGTCGTATTGACATTAACAAATAAAACATTAAAAGATGTTTCTCTAATAATCACCAATTTTTTGTAATGCTCAAATGTTAAGATTGTTAATCGATGTGTCTGCTTTTAGTTAAGCCTGCTGTGTACTAACCCTATTGGAATCGCTCACCTCAGTGTTAACCTCTGGAGATAATATGTCTACTATTTACAGCTACATAAATGCTGATAATCAAATATAAATGATATTTTCAGATATCCTGAACTTTTTTGCACCTTGCAACGGAATTCATTTTATAAGTTTCATCCACCAAAAGAATTTATGATCGTTTAAAACATACTATACCAGATTTTCTTCCCGAATAATTTAAATTTAAAAACCTTGTTTGCATTTTTTTAAAGGCGACAATGGACCATGAAAAACTTTTTTTTTATTTATCAACCAATTGTTATGAAATTTTGTATACTTATACAGTGGTGTTTAGAGATGAAAATTCTAAGTTAAACAAATCAGAACGTAATTAATTAAGATATTAATTAAAATCAGTTTGTTAATTACTCTATTTAAAAATGCTCCATGCGCATCAATTTTTGTCTCAGATATCTAATTTTCTTTCTTAAGCTAGCTTTATATAGTTATAGTAAAAGTTACTAGCAATATTTGATTTACAGTCATATTTATAAAAACTAGAAAAGAAATCGATAAAAATAGGTCATTTTATGCAAAATTTTATCAAAAAAATTTTTTTTACTGTAAAAATTTTAAGGTGTTTTAAAATAGTATAATGAATTTATCACTAAGTTTTATTCTAACATATATAAATAATCATTTTATGAAATTTTATGAAATTTCAAGAAAAATTATGACGCATGGAACATTTTGAACTTACCGAAACGACATGAAAACTTGTTTTGAGAAAATAGCATTTAAAGTTTTAATTTAAAGTAACATTTCCATTGCTTACGTTTGAAAAAATACTTATAACTCGGTTAATAATGATCGGATCAACATACTTTTTTTTAATTTAAAACTGATGAGTTGCAGAATCATTTTCTGAAAGAAAAAAAATCGTTTTTGGGACATATTTTTGTCAATCTGAAGATCCATTGTCGCCTTAAACCGAAAAAAAAAACCCAAGGTGTAAAATTTCTTTATATATTACGGAGAACAATTTAAAAAAATCTTTCAATCCAAGTCGGCAATCCTTGGACAAATTTTCTCCAAATGTTAACATTGAGGTGAGCGAATCCAATAGGGTTAGTACACAGCAGCGTTAAGAGGAAACCTTGAAGCAAGTATATATGTACACAAAAATATGTACGGAACTATATTTTATAAATGTTCCTTATAAAATTACAAATAGAAAAAAAACTGGTTTATTATTAATTTTCTTGGCTTAGAGGGAAATACTTAAAAAAATGATTGTGAGTTAATATTTTCTTCAAAAGAAAGGTGAATTTATTACTACAACTATCGAAAACTTTTATAATAAGTCAAAATAGGAGATTATTGCATACACAATAAACATGGATATTATTCTTCTTTTTACCGTGAAAATAGTCAAGAACGTTCGGTAATTCAATACTCTGATTGAACTAGTTTGAAATGTATTCAACTGAATTAATAGGGAGGAATTATGCGAAAGTTGCTTTCACTGCTGACTCAAAATTAGCATGTACTCACGTAATAATATGTATCACAAAAAATCTTCATTACAGATCATTAATCCATCTAACTCAATTTTTGGGGTATTCTGGGAGCTAATTAAATAGTTAAAACTAGATACCAAACCAAGAACTATCTATTCCTTAATTTTAATCTAAAAAAACGGAAAGAAAACTGACATTTTTGTTCTTTAGTACTCTGAAGCAGACATTATTTTCTCTAGCCTCTAAGAACTGTGCTTCGTTTTAAAGAAATGCATTTCTTGGAATCATTAATAGTAAACAAATCACGTAGTTAAGAAATTCTGACGTGCTACTATCAGTTTACATCTGATGCTCTGACTGAACTGATGAAAAAAAAATAGTGTCGAACGTCATCTTCGGGAATGCTTACATCTGTCGATTATTTACACATTTATGTGATATGTCAGTTAAAATGATTCAGTTTTCTGTTTTAACCAAAAGATGACTGAACTTTAAAATATTTGAATATGGCATTGGCAAACAAACACCTCTATAAACCAGAAGAGCAAGATTAATAAGTTCCTTCTCGCCTTAAAATATTCTCATGATTAAAGTGAAGTCTTAAATCCATTTAAAAAGACCCGCCCATTTCTACTACAAAACAGGCTTCTGTTGCTCAGAATTACTCTTTTAGACTATTGCTTGGTTTTTATGTTGAATTTTGAAATAACTAGACCTTGATTGATCATGGCTAATTAGTCTTTGAAAACATAAATTCATAAATAAGATATGTTCAAGACAAAAGTGGGAAATCTCTTTGGAAATTAAACAGAAAACAAACTTATAGAAAACAAACATTTGAACTTTATCTACAACTAATACAAAAAACATGGACGCGAGGAAAAGACAAGAAAAAAAAAGTATTGTAGAATGAATCAAAAAATATACACATCATGTATTTTTCTCACGATGATTTATTATGAGTCTCGTTTTTCAAAACTTTATTGGACATTTAATTATGTGATCTGCAGTTTGTTGTATGTACTAGTTTCCGCGGTTTTCCTAGCATATAATGCCAGTTTTTTCATATCTACCACGAACAAAATAATTTCTCACATGCAACCCCTTGAGTCATTTTTCCCTTTGTAGAAAACAATCATACCTTTGTCAAACATTACAAACATTATAAGAGTTCGCCTAGATTTCGCTCAATAAAACCGATGTTATGGTTTAGATGTTATCTTGTTCTCCTATTATACATGTATAGGTAATGAATGAGATATTTATGTAACGCCTAATTTGCTGTTGTAATATTCTTCATAGTTAAGTCTTAAAGTTATGCTTAACGCCTACTTATTGCAAATTGATATGAAATATTATTAATTCCTGTATCCTGACAAATATTTCATGAATTTTTATTTGTGTTGTTGAGCTCCCTTTGTTGCATTTAAAACTTCAAAACGTTGTATAACATATTTATAATTTGTTCCTTGAATGATTCATGGTATCATCTCATTTATTTAGTGAAAGTCCTGTCTACCAAAGCCCTAACAGAGTACAAATTTATTGGAGGCAGCTGGTTACCAATGGCTATGTGTTTTGCAATGCTAGGATCTATATTTGTGCCATACTTTATTATTCTTGGAAGAGGAAATCTTCATCCATTTTTGCCATTTGTTAGGTAAGTTCTATCATATTCATTATTACGAAGAATAATTAACTACAGTAAATCATTCAAAACAAAACCGTTCTGAAGAGATTATAAATTGAGTAAAACTCGATGTCCTTATTCAACATCTGTGTTTTGAATTTGGTGCTGAATTTTTTTTTTACATGAATATTTTTTTTTTGTGCGTGCCATTCTTTTGGATTAATTCAACAGACTAGGCATTAAACAAAAAAATTTTATCCGTAAAAAATATTTTAAATAAATCGTTGAAAATCATCTGTATTTATTTACATATTTACTCAGAAAATTTTGCTACACTAGTTTTATAATCTTTCATCCGGTGTATGAGTTTGCTGGTAAGAGCATACCAATTTTATAGTTTTGACATGAACAACTTATCGTTAATTAATAGGCTTAAAACAAAAGATGTGAAATAAATTATCATGAGTGAAGAAAAATTTTACTCACCAGAAAATACGTATAATATTACGTTAAAAGCAAGTTAAATTTTGAACTAAAACCATCCTTACTTTTAATGTTAATACTGATTTTTTTTTGCGCAATATTAAATCAATAAAAATTTAACGTCAACCCTATGGCTTTTAAAATGCAATCATCCTTGTATATTGAACATCCTTTGAAGGGGCTTTATACCGCGCAATACCGCTGAAACGAAAAAAAAATGCGGAAACCTTTAGACTTTCAGACTTCAAATATCAATGCTTTTGGCTATATTTAAAACACAAAAAAGTATAAGTATATTCGTTGCAACACAGCATTTTTAATAAGTGTGAAACCACAGTAAAACACATTCTCAAAACACATTCTCTAAAACGCAAACATACAAAGTGAGAAAAAGGTATTGTAACTCTCCTTTTATAAGCGATGCAAAGCAAGATATAATATTTAGATCATAGTAACTTAATTTAAATTTAAGAAATAAAGCTGTATACAATGCAGTATTATGTATAATAATGTAAAATGTAGAACTGGGCCAGTGACGTAGCTCACTGGCACCCGTGTCACGATACCTTTTTGGCACCCACCCGTAAAACGTATAGTAATACAATATATAGAATTAGTTAAAGAGATAGACCATTTGGCGCCCCTCTGCGAGTGGCACCTGGGGCATGATAGACCCCCTTGCCCCCCCCCCTCGCTACGCCACTGATCTGGGCATCAAAACATCCCAAAAATGCTAATTTAATTACATACAGTAAGCTTACAAATAATGAAATCCGCGAAAGGTGAGGTTTCACTATACTTCTATGTGTGATTTTGCAACATTTTAAATTTTATTTGGGAAAAAGGGAATGCTAAAAACAAGATACACCGTACGAAATTCATACAAGAATACTTTTGTACATATATTTTCAAAATGCAGTCAGATGAATTTGTTCTCAAAGTGAAAGATTAATCGCTAACTACTAAATAAGAATTTAGTATAGCTGCTTCTGATCTACTTTTGACATAGAAACAGGTCGCCTAAGAAAACAAAAATCGAATTATTTCGCTTTCTGTGATAGTAGAAATGAGTTCAAGGTCTATTTAAATTAACCACAAGAAATTCAATTCAGACCTGAAGATGAATTACTAACTAATAATCTTACACCACTTTCATTTTTATTTTTATTCATGCATAAACGATTTCTCTTTCAGTCAAGTGTCTGGAAGTCCACCTCAGAGTGGATTTTTTAATTTATTCCTGGTCCTGTCTTCCCTGTTAGGTGAGTATTTTTTTTTCTCGCTTATATTTAGACAGATCTATCGCATAGTCATAGCTTTTAGCCTTGAACTTTCTAATAGCTACTTTATACAGGTCATAAGTACAGCGTTTTCATAATCAACGTGGTTTATGAGTATGCATGAATGTATTTTATGTGAAAAATTCAATGCCATTAAAGAAAACATTAAAGAAAATAAATAAAAAGTGAAAATTAAGTAAAGAATGTTATAAAGATAACATCCGGATAAAAATTATAACTTTAGTTTGTATCAATTAAAAAACCCCTAATTTTATTAATATCTCAAAATATTATTCCTTGAATATCATCATATCAGAGTTACCTCTTGTTAAATATATTACCTCTCGTTTAAAGCTATATTTAACTAAAAGGAGAGTAAACTGAAAAGCTAGACAAGATAGGAACAACAATATTAGCAGACAAAATGGTATATTCTTCGTTAACAACTAAAACCTGCGTAAGATATGTAAAACAAAAAATCCACTACTTTTATAGGCATTATTGATGAAGAGATAATAAAATTTTTACTTAAGAATTCTTTGTTCCCTCTTTAGTTGAGTGGTTATTAACATAGAATGTAAATGAGGTTCAATAAAAATGTTCCGTGGAGGAACGAAGATTAATAAAAGAGACGAAAAAATACATGGAAAAGGCTCTCATGGAAGGGAAACTAATGCAAATATCGTATTTTTCGGACCGTAAGACACACCTTTTTACATGAAAAAGTCGACTTAAAATTGGGATGCGTCTTATAGTCCAAAGGTAACATTAAAATAAAATGAATATTTTATTGTAAAAATTATATATCGCTACTGTTAGTGCAAAAGGTCGTATGTAAAAATTGTATAATTTACAGGAAAGCATAAAAACTGATTTTTTCCCAATGTTTTATAAATTTTTCCCTCTCTGTTGTTTCCATTATAACTAATATATAACATAACTTTTAAAGCATTAAATTCATAAATAAAAACATTACAGTAACATACGACTTTTTTCAGTTTTAAATTGGAACTTAATTTTTACATACGACCTTTTGCACTAACAGTAGCGATATATTTATTATATATATTATATATTTTTTAAATATATTATATATAATTTAATTTTATTATTTATTATACTTATTATATATATTTTTTATCTTTATTAAGTGCGAAATTGAAAATATCTTCATATACCTAGCGAAATACAAAATATTCTTTTCTAAATATCCTCCCATAAATTTGAGGTGCGTGTTGCAAATTGAAATTATATATATTTGTTTTTGGCGTACTGGTAGCGCCACCTGGCTGCTTCGCGGTTTGCGAAGCGTGTTTTTAGTTGGTACTCTTGAACGAATTGCGTGTTGCAAATTGAAATTTTATATATATATTTGTTTTTGGCGTACTGGTAGCGCCACCTGGCTGCTTCGCGGTTTGCGCGAAGCGTGTTTTTAGTTGGTACTCTTGAACGAATTGCGTGTTGCAAATTGAAATTTTATATATATATTTGTTTTTGGCGTACTGGTAGCGCCACCTGGCTGCTTCGCGGTTTGCGCGAAGCGTATTTTTAGTTGGTACTCTGGAACGAATAAAACCTGGAGCTTTAATTCTTGGTGATTTAATATTTCTTGAATTTCTTCAGTGCGTCTTATGATCTGAAACGGTATATACATCTCCCGCGTGTCCGACTGCCTAAGACTTAGGTTTGCCTTAGTTATGGGATCCTCAGCAAGGCATAGCTGACAATAATAGGAAATTAAATTAGGAATTTAGAACCATGCAATTGACTGTGCCGGATATTTACTGCATGTGGATGTTTGAATAATGTGCAGACATTGTTCAAATATTTTTATAATCTACGTTCCAACAATTCTTGTATTCTCAATTGAAGGTGTGATAAATAAGGTGCAAAAACCGCTCAGAATGCAATCGGAAACCCCTAAGTATCTGGAGATATTGAAAAATAACAATATTATCTGTAATATAAGTTTGTGCAATTTCATTTCTCAATACACTAAATAACTCACTATGGAAAAAGAAACTGGAAATGGCACTGAGCTGTAGAGTAAAATTAAATTTCTCTCTTGTCTACCAGTAATCAACAGCTAGAAAAATGACCCTTGAATTAAGTTAATAGTGGAATGAAAAATGATATTACATTGTTGATGATTGAAATCACAAGGCAAAAAAGACATTTTTGAATGTTAGAAGAACAAAATTAGTAAAATGCTTTGGGATGGAATCAGTCTACAAATTGCACTCCGGCAAGAAAAGTGACACAACTCAAAAATGCAGCATTTGAGGAAAATCAACTAAAGAATACGATATAGTTTGAACTAGCAATATAATAAAACTGATACAACTGCCCTCAGGTGGACAAATTGCGAGATAGAGATGAGTCGCTTTTCGTGAACGATGGGGCACTTCATACATATTTTTCAACGACATAACCACAAAATTGCCATTTTTTGACTTGTGTCACTTTTCTTGCCGGTCTGCGAAATATCATTTACATTTAGTTACTAATATTTCTATACGTAACAAACTATTTTATCCAATTAAAAATAGAACTAAAACCTTAAAAAGAAAAATATTAAAACTAAAACTTCAATTCCTTTTGTTTGATTAATACAGTTAGTTTATCATTTTTATATGTATATCATCAAATTAAAATATCTTCGCTACTTCTGTCATCAGATCAGATTAAGTTTTCATAATGAACGCAAAGTCTTTTTTTGCTTTCATAAACGGCAATATTTGTGCACCGTAAATTTACGAAAAAAAATGTTTTATGTTGAATTCAAATTTAATAAATTTTTTCTGTGCACATCCAAATAATTTAAATAGAACAAATGTAAAATGCTAATAGAAAAAGATGTACCGGCACAATCGGAGATTTAAATGTGTGAGCAGCTAAGAATATATACAGGAGCGTGAAAAAAATTTTCTGGTTTTTATTTGCATATTTGAATCTTCATTTCGTCATATGAAACTGAAAATACTTTACGCTCGTGTTCGTCAATAGCACATGCTTTATGGATGTGGTAACTTTTAACTGAAATCACACACATTCTTGTGGTAAAGAATTTCTTTGACCCAAAAATATTTATGTCGTGAGCACAAGTTTTGGGTTCACCCCCCGTTTTGCCGACACTGAAATTTCCTACCCCCTCTCGTTGAAATATTCCCCCAAAAAAGGAAAACCATCATCCCGTTTCGTCGACACAAAAATGTCTTCCTCCTTCTCGTTTACAAATGTTTATTTACAAACTACACTATGCACACTCATAAAGAATAAATTTAGATATCTTAGGGGGACTTTCAAATTACCAAAAATCGGACAAAAATTGGATTTTTTTGGGGGTGGGTGGGTGGGGTATTAATATTTAAAAAATATGTAAATATTGGAATAAAATGCATTTAAAATATATAATGAAAAGTAAAATGAAAACTTGGTGGTTTTAGAAAAGTAAATATTAAAGGTAGATGAAAAAAAATCTTTTTAAGGACTTTTTATCAAAATGAGTCATTTCCAGATTTGCAAATCTTTGAAATGCTCCTTGCGTCACAATTTTTGACGAAATGTTATAAAATTTATAATAGACTCTTCTTATACATTAAAATAAAGTTATGTATCCATTTAATTCTTGTACTGCAATAAGTTTCCGCCACGTTTTGATTTAATGAAAGAAATGTCGCTCATTTTATCTCAAAATCAAAGAAATTCGACGCAAATCAGAGAATTCGTCGCAAAATCAAAAAATTCCAATTCACCATGTGTTTGTGCTCCTGTACCTGCAATATATATATTTATATATATATATATATATATAGCCGCCATTGGATCTAATCATGATAATAATAAATACGTGAAAAGACACAACTGCTTGATAGACATAACCAGACTCAAACTCAGACACTCTAAAAGCGTTCTCATTGGCTGTTTTCCGATGAAAGTCGATTATATCTCGATTATCACTCCGAGCTGTCGAAAGTTTCGGTTCGTTTTGCCAGCGTGACGTCAGTGGATGCGGCTGGCGCAAATTGTTTGTCTTGAATGGCTTCCAAGATGTCTTTCCCTTTTCAATCGCTGATCCCCCCAGATTTGCGGACTGCAAGTCGCAGGCGTTTGTCGTGAATTAGGGCCCTAGTTCCCAGAACTAGTCCCTGCAATCCCGAACCCAAACCTCGTCGACTTGAAATCCCTAAATATCTCAAAAGGGAAGCTTGAACGAGAAAAAAAAAAGGGGGGGGGGAGGAATTTGGTGTCGGCGAAACGGCGGGGACACAAAGTTTTGGTTTAGATTCTATAGTAAAGACGAATAACCCTGTGGACTGCTGTCTTGATAAGTATATGCTTTGACAAAGAATTCGAAATAGTTTTCTGACGCAACACAAACATTAACTGCATCACACAGCAATTACGTATGTAGGCCTAGCTTCAACTTAATCTGTAGTTCCGTGGTGGCGAATGTTATTAGTGTATGAGCCAAATCAAATCAGTACGAAAATTCAACGCGCCACAGTGAAAATATACTGCAGAAAATAACTTTAATATGATAATTATGAAGTACAGAACACAGCAACAAATTTTTAAAGTTGTTTTTATATAGAAGTAGTTCTCTTAATTTTACCTGAAATACAGCCGTAAATACTAACAATTGATACGTAAATACGTAAATACTAACAATAAGTAAACAATTATTGCGTGTGTATCCCAATTTATCGAAGAATAACTTGGAAAACCCACCAATATGAAACATAAAAACTTGTAGATTTAAAAAAAAATTCAGATTTTCAGATTTTTATTTTTCTGGCATCCAAAATTAATGGTGTGCCACTTGAGGACAGATTACGTGCCACAAGTGGCATGTGTGCCATGCGTTGACCACTGCTGGCGTAGTTGGTATAATACTGTGCTTGCTGTGCAAAATGGGCTAAAATGAGTTGTCAAACCCGGCATGTTTGAAAAATCAAGGGCTACTGTAGGGTAAAGAAAGCTAAGTCCAATTCCACTCCTAAATATTTTTATTCATCAGGAAAAATTTGGGATATGTGAAACAAAACTCAAACATGTTAGTGTTAAAGGGTTTATGTCCCAATCAAGGACTTAAAGCTCTTTACTCAACAAAAATAAAATTTGAAAAATTAACTTTCAAGTAAAAAATTAAAAATTTAACCTAAAATAACTGACTTTGCAAAAACCATTTTTTTTTTCAATCCCGTTTTTCTCATAGGTACGATTTTGGACTTAACTCTCTTTTCACAGCAAACACAGAATAATTCCCAGTTTAATAGCCGTTAGCAGGCATATGCTGGGACAACATTGCCATCTATCAGCGAAAATTTAAAACAAAATGAACTTTCTGAAATTTCCGTAAGACAAAAAGATGAATTAGATGATTGTGGGTGGAAGATGGAAGTACGAAAAATATCATTTTTACCTCTTAAAAGACAAATAAATAAAAAAAATTTATGGGAAAATAGTATAAAATATCAACAAAATAAAATACGGATAAATGTTTAGACTCAGTGTAATGAAAGGCAAAATTTTATTACTTTGTAAAGAAAGATTATTGGTAAGATATTACTAACTTTTAAAATATATAATATAATTACGGGTTGCAATTAAGTATCTTTAAGACAAGTTATTTGGCACTTATAATAAATTTTAGTTTTGCATAATAAATATTTAAAAAGGGGTTCTGATTTAATAAAGTTCTGTGTTTTAGTTGGCACTTGCTAATGGGCAATTTTTTTATGTATTTTTCTAATTACACTTAGCAAAAGCACAGATTTGGATTTTGCTCTTAAGCCTCTGAATGTAAATGCTTAAATACAATGTGGCATGAAATCTGTCTGTAAAATATTAAAAGGTAAAATTTTCCTAAACTGTAAAAGTATGAACATCCAAATACTTTCTTCAAGATGAAATCAAAGCAGAATTAAAATTTAGTAGGTTAGAAAGATATCTTACGAAAAATTCTCAATTTCGTCATTACAAAAATCCCTAACGAAAATTTCTCTGTAGCTAACATGTAGTTTTAAGACCTGTGAGATCAACTTGAGACAGTGCCCCAAGATCAAATTATTAGTATCATGACACCGAGATTCTATCTTTTGAAAGAGGGGGATATTTTTGACAAGAGGAAACACTTTATATAGTTTGCAATCCTTAAAGCAGGGTTGGCCAAGATAAAGAGTGTACACAGCTTGGGAATGTCTACATATTTAGAAGAGCCAAAATAGAAAAAGGTTAATTTGAAATGAAAGAAATTTTAAGCGTTCTTTTTTCTAATATTTTTATTACATAATAGTTAATCTCTAAACTCTATGATATATTTAATAGCTTTAATAATTATTTTTCTTTTGATCGTTACGCCAAATTATTGAAATCCGGCATATATTGAGGTGTTGCTGGTCGTAACAATTCAATTAAATGCTGATTTGTCAACAATAAATGTTATTTATTGGTTAACAAACTAGATTTTTTTTGTTTTTGTTTAGTGTGGAGACACTTGTCGTGAGACATTCGTCTTAATAAACTAAATGTCGGATACACGAATATCAAACTAAATGGAGAATACAAGGATTCATAACCACAACTTTTACCACATATGGAGATTATTCGACTTGCTGCTCATTTTAATTTTGGGTATTTTGAATCTGGCACAAGTTTCTGAAATACTGTGTAGAATCCCTTGATTTATGGAGTACTTGTAGAGTTTAATCATCCTGGATCTCTATCAGCTTCATTTTAGCATCAGCCGCAAAGCAGCAAAGAAAGTATAATTAGAGTGGTGTCTTAGTGTAATGTCTCGCGAGCTGCAAATTGGCTAACCCTGATCCTGCTCTATAATCTATTACAAAAATTTCATAGCATTAATCATCTTCTTAAGGTCATCTATTTAACAATCATTAGAAAAACATTTCATGAAAGCTAGAGTTCCATTTAATTTTCGGAAATTCTCTCTAATGTTGGAAATATAAGTAATTTATACATAATTGCTTAATACTTAATAAGTGCTTAATTGCATAATTGCTTAATAAGTGAAAATGTCATCAATGATTTTCAAAAGAATTATTTTAATTTGTCTAAATAAATCAGAGAGCAATTTTTAGACAAAATAAACTTATAAGTACAATTGTATTTAGAGGTTATTTGCCTCTAGAGAGAGGTCTCTCAGTAGAGTTTCTTTCACTTCCTACGGCCCTCACAGAGAGGATGAATAATTTAAAAGCATGAAACAATACTGTCTCAAGAAATATTTTCTTTCTGCACAGTGTAGTATTTTAAACAAAAATGGACAATATTAGTAAGTAACTGATTGTACTACTTCCTATGATCAGTGCGACTAAGAGGTGTGGAACAGCTGATTAGTTATAAGAAGTAAAATTTTAAAACAATATTTTAACGCTATTAAAATTATACTAACGGAAACTGAAATTTAAACGATAGCTACGATGCACAGCAACTGCATTGATATTGCTATTCCAACTTTTTGATATATTATCAAGAACACTTTTGCATTTCTTCACAATACTATGATATTCATACAGGTGAAAATAAGTATGAGTTTTTGCATCACATCAAAAACTGATGATATAAATCATTATATATCATTTTCTCTTAGACTGTTACTACTAGATGGCGCCACTACATAAGCAATAACGTAGCAAGTCCAAGACTGTTGAATTTCAACTGATGCTAATTAATAACTATTTTGAGATGTATTATTATTCGTAAAGCCTGAGAGCTCGAAAAGAAGGTTAAAACTGGTAATTAAATTTAGAGGAGATATATTCAGCACCAAAAGAATATTGAATTCGGGATTTTCGACAAAACATTAGAATTAACGGAATAGAGTTAAAAATCGGTGTGGTAAAAATTGAGATTATAAATAATCTCAATATTTAAAACACTCTACACTCATCAAAACATCAAATAATAATATGAACAGTTGTAATCAAAATGAATATTGACTGCATTCTTTTTTTATTAAGAAAATACAATAGAACCTAGGATAGTTAACGCATTGCTACGATTATAATTCTTCCCCTCTCCATCTTAGTGATTAAAGTTTACGATAAATTTAGATAATGTCAGAGTGCAAGTATCAAGTAAAATTTACGAAGTTCTGCTAGAAGTTATGATTAAAATCTTTAATTAAAAGGAATCTACGGTTTCCTGTTCAGATGAAAATAAATTATAAAGTGGATAAGCAATTTTGCACTCAAATACGGGAACATCCTGGGCCATTAAACGTTTGGTTGTGTATAGGTTATGTGGATTGTTAGAATTCTGACAAAATGAATGGTGTTAAACTGAAAAAAATTTAAAGTCACATCTTCACTATTGCCGTGTTGCAGCAAAATAAATTGCATTGTGACAGATGGACTACTGAATCTGAGGAGATGAATTTCTGAAAAAGAATTCTATTATAGTATAAAATTGGGAGTCATTTCGCTACTAACTTTGAGAATTTGTTGTGCCTAATATTCTTGAACTGCTCAAAATGCATGTGATTCATACCAAATCTACAAGTAAATTTATGGTACTCTGTCTAATATGAATCAACTAACCTAACATAAACAGGTGTTTCCTAAAATTTTTAACCAATATCATGTGTCTATTCAACAATCATATACATATTTAGAACAGGGGTCGTCAACCTTTTAATATCTACCGCCCACTTTTCTATCTTTGTTGATGATAAACTTTCCTTACCGCCCACCGGTGCCACAATAACACAGTTTGTAAAAAAAATTGTCCTTAATTTTTTTTATACTTTATGTATGTTTATACATACTAGATCAGTGGTCGGCAAACCGCGGCTCACGAGCCACATGTGGCTCTTTGGCCCATTGAGTGTGGCTCTTCCACAAAATACCACGTACAGTGCGATTGAAACTGGTGTTCTTATTTCTATTTTTACATACTTAGTTGGTGTTTATGTATCTTTATCTTTAGGCGAGTGCTCTGAAGCGACTTAATGAGAAAACATTTCCAGAAAGATTAAATGTCAACGCTTATCGTCAAATCGTATCTTTGCATCGTGTTTTACAATCTATTACTTCCGAGTTCCCACAGGAAAGTCTAGACTAGTCAAAATGTCTTCGAATATAACCAACCAGCAAGTCGAAGATCTTAAGTTGGTTTCATCTTTATCAATAGCAGTTGACGAGTCTTGTGACATAAATGATACAGCGCAAGTTTCACTTTTTGTACGATTTAGTTCATCTACAGATTCTAAAGAAGAACGTTTAGGATTATTGCCACTCAAAGGTCAAACACGTGGAGAGGATATAGAAAACGCTGTAATTCAGTGCATTGAAAAACATCATATTCAACTCACTGTCTCAAATTAAAATTGTCTCAATTTCAACAGACGGGGCGAAAAGTATGACAGGCGTAAGAAACGGGTTTGTTGCTATTTTGAAAGGAAAAATTAATCACGAGATACTTGCTTACCATTGCATCATTCCTCAATAAGTGCTTTGTGCGCAGACATTTCCAGAAGAAATTTGCAAAGTTGTGGAATTGGTGATTAAGATTATCAACTCCATTATAACTAAAGCTCTTAATCACCGACAATTAAAAGAATTTTTAGGTGAAATGGAGAGTGAGTACGCAGATCTTCTGCTGCATAACAAGGTACGTTGGTAATCAGGAGGAAACTTTTTGAAACGTTTCGCTTCCTTAAAAACAGAAATTAAAGCATTTCTCCTTGAGAAGGGTGTTTCACTATCCAGAACTAACGAACGATCAGTGAATCCAAAAAATTAATTTCATGGTAGACGTTACGTCTCATCTACGAGTCCGTATATCAGCTTAATCGTAAACTACAGGGGAAAGGAAACACACTTTTTTTTATGTTAGAAGAAGTTATTTCATTCGAAAACAAATTATCTCTTTTTGCTCAAGATTTTAATAAATCAACTTCGATTCACTTTCCAAGCCAATTGAAACATTGCCAAGAAAATAATTCTGATATTGATATTTGCTATTTGAAAACAACGCTTTTAAATATGAGGGAAGCTTTTCTCAGCAGGTTTCAGGAAGTCAGAAACAGCAAAGTGACGTTAGCATTTCTAAAAAAACCCTTAATGCTACTGTAACAGAATTAAATTTTTCTCCCTTTAATATTGACATTGGCAACTTTGAAATGCAATTGATTTGAAAAAACAAAGAATTGTGGAGCTCGAAATTTGAACGTCTTTGTGCTGATATAGAAATATATCTATCTATATATTACGTACTTCTAAAAGGTGTTTTTTTGTTTTGTCCCTTTTACTCCCTTCATACTGAACCAAAATCGATAAATGAGGTACATTTTAAAGATTAAGTTCTCCTCCTCTGACGAATTGTTGATTCAGAATGACACATTGTATTGTTTGTTAAAAACTCGAATCGAAAAATTGACTTTTGACCCTAAAGTTCTTTCCCTGGATGCGTCGAAACGGCACGGTCCAATAGTGTGCACAAAGAGGTTTTGTAATGTAAATATAACATTTTCCACGAGTTTTTGTCGTAATTGACTTTCAATATTGTCTACAAAGGTGTTTTGACGTATACATATCTCATATTCCCCTGTTTTGTCTCATGCTTCACCTCCATTATTGTGGCCAAAGGCGTTTTGTAATTGGTTTTGTATTATCCTTACGCATCACTGTTATTTGACAAATAAACAAATGCTACAAATGAACCGGCTCTTCTTTCATCCTACTACAAACCACCAACCCCGCTATTAAATTTATCGTAATTTAATCGCATGCGAAAGGGTCTCACGGGCCACCTAGTATTGAAAAAAAAACAAATGTGAACAAATGTGAAAAAAATGTGTGTTCAAAGCACAAGTGGTCTGCTTTGAAAGACCTGGAGAAGGAAGATATGTTGATTTTCAACACACGGAATTGTATTCCTGACTCATACATATAATCAGAGGAAAAAAATAGCTTTTGCTGTTATTTTCTTATTTGGTTCGATAAATTCATACGGACAATTATTTTCAAGCATGAACCTCATCAAGAGTAAATTCAGATGTCTTATTGATGAGAACCTGGAATTGTGCCTAAAATTAAAAACAACAATATACAAACCCGACTTACCCAAACTTTCCGAGGAGATGCAAGGCCATTGTTCCCATTAGTGTTTGTCTGTCATTGTCATGATTTAATTTATGGATACCTTACAATTTGATTTTATCAATTAATAATATCGTTATTAAGTATGATATCAAGTTTTATTCAACGCACCTATAGTTTTACTATGGCTTAAAACTTTAAGTAAAGTTTATGAAGTTAATTTTAGGGAGCGTTATGGAGTGAAAGAAGATCTAGTGTCGAGGATTGAGAAAGGTATGTTGAGAGGATTTGGACATATCGAGAGGATGAACGAAAGGAGATAGACGAAATAAGTATACAAGACGAGTATGTGTGGGAGAGTTGGAAGGGGTTGACCTCAGCGAAAGTACCTCAATCAGATTGGGGATGTTTTTAGCAAAAGCCAGCTTTAGAGAATCCTAATTACGTTAATAACAATGTACCTACCTATATAGTTTAAGTTTAAAAAAATTGGCTCTAAAAAGATAATTCAATCGTTGTACTGTTGATATTTGGCTCTGTTGACTAATGAGTTTGCAGACCACTGTACTAGATAATTTAAATTTAATGAGTTTCTACATTTCCAAGAAATATATACAATTCGAAAACTGAACAATGGAAGATTATGAGCGTTAGACCTCGTTATGCATATTAAACTCGTGCCTTTGGCTAGGGAGCCCATTATTTGCTCCCCAGTCCACGTGTATACTTCAAGAAGTGTCCGGTTAATTCTTAGCTATAGTCAAAGTTTAGAGATGGAATTCAGAAGTAAATAGCAAATTAATATTTTTAAAAAGTAAAACTCGTGAAGTTGTTAGCAATGTATTGGATATATGGAGGAAGAACAAAATTTAAAGCAACAGACAAAAACTCTCACCGCCCACCATGAAAGCTTGAATCGCCCACTAGTAGGCAGTATGGACCAGGTTGACGACCACTGATCTTGAATAATGCAATCGACGGGGTTCAAAATAGCAACAAACGATGGTCTCTGCCTATCCGAGGCATAGACCTTCGTTGTCTCCCCGCGTACCCCCACTGAGACAGTAGCACAGTGGTTCTCAAACTTTATACAGTCTGAGCGCATTTACAATGTACTACAAATACTTGCTTGCGCACTGTATACAAAATAGGACTAATATGTTATAATTTGGTGCAAATCTGTTCAAATAGGTGATATTTAACTGGTCTTGTTTTAATAAAGTTCACCATTTTAACAACTTGATCTAAGACCTCTCTTAAATCCTCACCTAATGTTCTTGACATCAAGACCTCTCTGTGAAGGAAGCAATGAGTTACAATAACATTTTCGTTTTGTTCCTTTATAAAAGATACAAGACCCTTGCTGCAGCCTATCATAGAAGGAGTTGCATCTGTGCAAATGCCTACACACAATAACTGCCATTTTTCAAGGTAGTTATTCAGGATGTTAAAAATGTCCTCACCTTTTGTAGTCAGGCTTAGGCTTAATTCTTTACAAAAGAGAAACTGATTTGTTATTTGATTTTCGTTAATGAAACGAATGAATGCTATGAGTTGCGCCTTGATGGTAATGTCGGTAGACTCGTCAACTTGCAGAGCAAAATCAGAACACTGGAGTTTATTATCACATACATTTTTCTCAATATCAGAAGACATTTCCAAAATACGCCTGTTGACAGTATCATTGGACAGAGGTATCTAGCTTATTTTCATAGCTACTTCATTTCCTAACATCGTACTGACAATCTTTTGGCAAGCAGACAAAATAAGTGACTACACTATGAAAGCTCATAGTGTATGAGCTTTCATATTTTGTGCGATCAGTTCTGAGACTTAGTAAGAAGCAATTGGATAAGAAACTTATGCATTTTTATGGGGGAATTATTTTTAACAAAGACAATTATATCAACGGTAGTTATTCTGAAAGTTGTAAAAGGCACAATACGTTTACTCTTAACGGCAGTTCACGAGACACGACACGCCCACTCAACAACGCCTGCTATGCAACACTGCCAGTTGCCACGTAATGAAAGCTAGTGCCGGTGTTAACATGCAGTTCCAGCCACGTTTGTTATGTGTTTTAAACGCGTAAAAATTTGCGGATCAGAAGCTAGTTGCAAGAAAAGTAACTTATAACTATCATAATAATGTCGCAACGAAACAAGCCGAGAGTTCGTAAAGAAATGGTATAATATAGTAACTTAGTATACATTTGCTTTTCATATCTGGATAGATTTTTTAGGAATACTACGGAGCGCACCTGGAAAAATCTCTGGGGCGCACAGTTTGAGAACCACTGTAGTAGCATGAAAAGTCCTAAGGGCCGACCTTTCTCAGGGGACAGGTACTGGTGAAAATCTGCCATGATCCAGGGGCAGCAGAACAAACAGTATATGTTGATAAAACAGAATTTTGGTCACGGTGACGCTAACGAGTAGGCTAGAATGAAGGGAAGGGAAGTAGGAACGCAACAAAAATAAGATAAGAAAGAGAAAATCCAAAACAAAAAGGTGAGTTTTAAAGGTGAGCCTTTCAAGATCCTAGAGCAGGGGTTCCCAACCTGTGGTTCCCGACCCCCAAAGGGATCCAGTTTTCTGGAGGATTCGCCATGGTTTTATGCAATTAAAATAACTTTTTAACGAATTGCAACGAAAAAAACTGTCAGTATTTTTTTATCGTGAAACTGTAGGGCAATGATATTTTTTAAAGGAAAAAGTCTCATTCAAAGAGCAAACTCAGTTCGTTAAAATTATAGCGCTTTCATTTGGTGGTAAATGAAAATCGCAGTTACCTGCTGAGTAAGTATATAAATTCTAAATGACGGTTTGTCTTTTCATCAGTCTTTGCTGTCTCTTTTAACATTGCTGTTATAGTTTCCCCTACGGAATAAAGCAATTTTATTTACATAAGAGTTTTACAATTCTGTATCAGTATGGTAGGTGCACTATTTTTGTAGAGGTTCTGTTTTGTTCTGTTCTTTCTTTTACACACCTTAAATGAGAAATCAACACTTTTACGCGTAGCTCACTTAAGATTGCGTTAATCTGTGGAATGTTTCTTAACGTTCTCCATTTCTTACAAATTTCTTACAAATTTCCTTCTTGTTAAATTAAATATTTAATTGGAATTAAATTATGGAAAATTCCTTTTAGTGTTTTTCTCCATGTCACAAAAGGCCTTTTTACCCAAAATATCCAGGACGGGATTGAAGGGAGTCGCGACACGAAAACGCTGCCTTAGAGGCTAACGACGGTAAAATTAGCAAGACAGAACGAGAACGAAAGCCGGATCATTAGTTAGTTTTCAGAGGGAATAGAGGCCACATCTAGGCCACCGATCCGACAATTCAAATCCGATCATTTGTCCCAGGGCACAGTCGAACGCTGTAAAAAAAGAACATGCAACCACGCGAAAACTTACCTTTTAATGGATTATATATATATATACAGAGAGAGATAATTTGGTATTCTTGATATCCTTTGGTAATCCAGTTTGAAAAATAAATGCTTTATGCGACTTTATATTGCAGGTTTACGGTCACGAAAAACGGTTTTACTCTAAGAAATGCGAGCTTTCACACAGTGGGCTTGGGTTCGCAATTGACGTTCCTGTGCTGTCCCCTCATTGAGTGTGTTTATTCACTTATAAGGTGCTCCCATTATGAAATAGCCAAGAAAATCGCGGTGTGGGTGGGCGAATGTCCTCGGGTCAAAGTGCCTGCCGCCCTGGAAGAGAAAAATAAAACTTTGAGAAGGCCAAGGGGTCGCTCCTACTCTACCCCTATTTAATACTTAGTGAAGTGACATTCTGAAAACCTGCTTGTATTACAGCTTTTCTTTATTTATTTTCCTTCCTCAATTTTTACCATTATTTTTCTGCAGCTTTCATAGGACTGAACTTATTTCATATGGGTATTCGCATTCAGAAGAAGAGGCTTGACGATCCTTGGGTTCGACATACAGCGTCTCTTCTTAATAAAGTATCCTTAATACCTGGCCATGCTGGGATTCTAGGAATGCTTGTTGTCGGTGCTTTTCCAATTGACTTCTATCGAAGCAGTGATCAATGGGTAGGTCTTGTTTTGTTAATTTTCTCTCTTAAATAAATATACGATAGTTAAATTGTATACTAATCGAAAATTAGAAAAAATCTATTAATAATCATAAATCAAAATTTTAATTTTATATCCCCAAAAGATGCGGAAGTACATGAATTGTTCTAAAAAATAAAACCCATCTGAAACTAGGTGTTTCGTTAAGAAGTGTCTTTGCCTAGATCCGAGTTGTCGAACCTTACTTTGAATTTCAGTGTAGCTTGGTTGTTAACATTTTTGGGTTTGCCATGGTCTCTCTAAGTGTTGACTAGCATTTAGTAACTTCCTCGACTGAATTTCGTACCGGTCTTAAATTCTTGCCCTGCGTTGATTTAAGCTACAAACATTCGTAATTTAGGTGATAAAGAATTAAGAGAAAGTACTGGAAAAACCTTTAATAGACGTATGAAATTTTATTTAATAAAGCGGTTGATTTTGGCTACAGACATCCGTAATTTACGTGATAAAATGAATTGGAAGAAAGCACTCAAAAATCTTTAACAGACATATGACATTTTATTTTATAAAGCGATATATGTGTGTGATAATTTCAATGGAGATACTGTTTATTCATAAATTATGCATGTTTACTATAATTTTATATTGTACCAATAAAGGTCTTATTAAACAATTAATGAGTAGACTGGGTAATTTATGTTTAGCTTCTAGAAGACTGCAAGGCAGTTTTAAGATTAACTGGTTTAGAAATTGAGGCATAATGTACAACATCTAAATCACATGTTAGGATTTTATATGAGTATGAAGTTTTCAAGCGAATAATTTGTCCATAGTATTTTTATGTGAGTTTGTGAAAACTGTTATGAATTTTATTCCAAAATTGCTAATTAAAAGAATACGATATCAAATTACTGTATGAACGGTAATTAAAGCGATAAGATAAACTAATTCCGTTTCATTCAAGGCATAGGGCAAATTCATATCGAATAATATTTTTTCCGGCAATTTAATTTTTTTAGCGAGGAAACACTCGATATATGAATGAACCTTCAAAACTAACGCAATCTTAAGTGAGCTACGCGTAAAAGTGTTGATTTCTCATTTAAGAAAAGGTACACCAAGAAAATTCACAAATCATAAGTATTGTTTGCATTAAAAAATAATTAAATGATCTTTATCACAGTAGAAGACTGTGCAGGAATAGAAATCATAAGAGTTAACACTTAAATAATTTTTCTGGATGACAGACGCTGAAATCGATGTATAAAAATAAATTCTTATGCCTGTTATTTGATAATTTAATTCCTGAACAGTGTGTTTAAATTATCACAAAATTTACAAAAAAATAATACGTATGATAATTTTGTTTTTATCACTTTAACTGATCTATATTTTCATTTCCAGTTGACAGTTACTATCATACCTCATCTAATAGGGGCTTTGTCCCTGTTCATTGGTGGAATTTTCTACTGTATTCTCATCACTTACATGATGGCACTCATCCATCCAGAGCAGAAACAACTGTTGGGGATTCGAGTATTTCTCATTTGCTTGATAACTATGTGTTCAGCGCTTCGTATCCTTCATCTGTTTTAGATTTTATACACTGTAGTTAAATTGAAAGTATGAGTAATACAGTGTTATCACTTAGTATTTAACAAAATCTAAGGCTGAGAGAGATGCAAGCATAAATCGTTTCGTCTCTATAGAACAGCGAGTAACGTTTGAAATCGTGTTTAAAAATTGAAGAGTAAAAAAAACACATAGCATTAATAAAACACGAAGATACATAGTTTATATAAATGGATTCATTTATTGACGATTTAACATGATTTAACATGAACAGTTATAGGTTTTTTTTGTTTTTTTTTAACCGACCTTTTATAATCTCTAAAAAAAAATATCTCTTAGTTTTACTAATAAGAGATTATTTACAACTTAATTTTTTTTACGGACGGACGGGACACTAAACTAGCCTAAAAGTTATATTGGAAAAATAACTAAATAAGTTTGTCCAGTTTAAAATGCAGTATAAATTCTTGAGAGATATTTTCACTATCTTTTGGGTTCATCACAACCTCCTGAAAGCTTTACACCTGATGTGCTTGTGTTCATCGGTTCTTCCCCACCATTTCTGTTTCTGGTGTTGAACCCTTTATTAACGCCTCGTCTAACTTCGCGCACATTAATTTTCATTTTAAGAGATCTTTCATCTACAAACGAAACCTTTATGTAACATGAAGCTTTGCCAAAATTAAAGCAATGCGATTATATTGCAATATTAATATCGCATATATTCATATTATATGCGATAGGAAAAAGAACGTATCATCATGTATCTGGATAAGAACTTAAAAAAGCCAGTACATAATTTTTATTTTGTCAAAAATTTCATTTTGGAACAAATTTCCATTAATATTTCAGAGTAAAAATACAAATCATAATTTTTATTCTGAAATGCGTATTAGCTAATTCCATCATTCGATGTATTTGATAACTTTTAGAAAACTGAATTTATAGATAACATATACTAGAGCAAATAATCCTCCCTGTTTTACAATAATATGCTGTCTGGGACATGAGAATTATTGTACAACAATTTTTTTTAAAAATCATTAGGAGGATTTGTGAAAGAGCTGTTATATTTTAACAAGTATAAATGAAACAATAATTGTTTTTGAATGAATAAGAGTTTTGAAAATATCTTTAACGTGGCCTTCAGAGGGATATACAGTACGCGAAGCATTCATGGACGAATTCAAAGAAGAAAACAGATTACAAGAATGTGTTGTTAAAGCAGATCATGTGCAAGTATGTTCATTATATTGTAAAAATTGGTAATAATGAAGTTGCTATTAACTATTTGTAAAGTACATACAAGGAAGCTAAGATAAGCAGAAATAGCATTTTAAGACTTCTTTTTGTCTTCAATTTACAATCGGGAAAAATGATCCAGAATTTATGATTCTCTAAACAAGAAGAAAACTTTGATTTTATGATCGTGGATGATGGAGAATATTAAGTATTAATGAAAACCGAATTTCACACATTAATACTTTTAAACTGTTAACTATTGCTAAACTAAAGACTAATTACACTAGTTTAAGAATGTTATAATTATCCAGTATATTGTACAAAGTTTTAATTTCCAGATCCTCTGATTTTCTGCATACTCTATCATGACTTAAAAAACAGATTGAAAGAAAGATCAAGGCCATGTGCTGTCTTTTGATCATGGCTTAAGGCTGCTATGTACAAACCCCATTGGATTCGCTCACCTCAATGTTAACCTATGGAGAAAATTTGCCCACGGATTGCCGACTTCGATTCAAAGATTTTTTTTTAAATTTTACTCAGTCACAGAGAAAGATATTTGACATCTGTGTACCTTTTTCGTTTTTTTTAAAGATGCAATTAATATTTTAAAATTTAAATTATTCGGGGAAAAATCTGGTATAGTGTGTTTTAAACGCTCATAAATTCCTTCGGTGGACGAAATTTATAAAATGAATCCGGTAGAGTATTGCAGAAAAGTTCAGGTTATCTAACAATACCAATTTAATTTGATTATCAGCATTTATGTAGCAAAAAAGATTTAAAAAAAAAATTTGCTGAGAATAATTTCGTCTGTTGGGGGGGGGGGGGGTATGATTGATAACTTTGACGGGACCGCTCATCAGGAGCGTGAAATTCGGTCACTAGTATCCTGAATTCGTTTCGGTATGACCTTAAAATTTAACTTATCGGTTATTATAACTAGAGAAAATTTTCGTCATTATTAATAGAAGTGGGACTCTCTACGAATAGAAGTTCGTAGTCCAACTTCTCATTAACCTTTTCCTTACGGGCTGGGATAGCATGTATCCCAAGAATACGGGCCCAAGAATGATTATATATATATATATATATATATATATACATACATGCACACACGCATATATATATATATATATATATATATATATATATATATATATATATATATATATATAACCCACTTTAATGGTTGTTCTTACAAAGGGGGGTATGAAATTTCCCATTCCAAATAGGGAATCGGAAAAATGGGCCCCGTAAGCTAAAGGTTAAGCTATTCTTTTCAAGGCAAATAATCTGGTGTAACAGAATGATATTTTTTCTCGAATTCTACGTACATCGTTCTGCTAGAACACTTCTAATGTTTTTACTTTGTCTCGAACTCAGAAAAAAATGTTTGGAAATTCAGTATAGAGAGGACGAGCTTGACGACATAGAGCATACAAGTCATAGAGCTTGACGACAATCCATTGAAAATCTAAAATATCTCCCTCTGCTTGATGTCAGGTTATCATAAAAGTAACAGTTGTGTACATTAAGTTTGAACAGTTGAAAAGTTCAGCGTTGAACGCTTTCTCATTTAACATTTTTATTAACAAACGTAGATTATATTTATTAGGATTTTAATACAATTAATGTATTAACATGTCACAAAAAGAAGTTTTTTAGTTAACTGCCTAAAAAACTCGAATATTTATTTATTTACCTGTATTAATATTGATTCAATAATTACTCTAGAATTATATACTAATGATACTCTATTATTATATATTTTTTAAATGTGAGTAAAGTATTTACGTACTAATGGCTTTATCCTTTTCTTATAGTATAACATGTCGTATTTGGTGAGCTCCGTATGCGAATGGTCACTGCTTGTGACCTTCATAGTCTTCTTTATGACTTTGCGTGAAGAAGCTAAAGATTTCTGTTTTTCTATGACCATAACTCTTAAAGATGAAGATGATGCGAAAAGGACAGAAGAGACAACAGAAGTAGCAACAAAAGATGAAGTCAATAATACAGAAGCTCCAGTGGAGTCTACCGAGAGTCGAGATGAACAACAGTCATAGGAATATGAGGGAGGAGCCATCTACAATAGGATGATTTAACTCGTTAAGAATTGAGATGAAGGCTGAAGTTACTCGAAGAGGGGGGAATAATATATTTAGCAAATTAATCAAAGATTTTCTATTTGATCAAAGATAAATTTATATTTTATTGAAGCTCACATACGTACTCGCATCTGTGCAAGAAGTGTTCCAATAATTTTAACCCTTTCAGGGGCAAGAACCTCCACCTTTTACACGGTGCAGATTTTTTCCCGATTTTTTTTAACCTAAAGAATCTTGAAAAATTTTCCAATTAAAGGTTACAAAAAGTTTTTACTTCCTTAAACTAATAACAGATGGCAGTACTAACCATTTTCTGCTCATTTAACTGGAATACATTGAATGCAAGGAAAAAAAGAGACTAGATTCAGGCGTTTGCACTGTGCAAATGGCTCCCTTCAAAGGGTTAATAGACAAATACGCCTGTTCACACAGAATCCATCAGAGTCAGCGTTGAAGATGCCGTTGGTGCTGATTTGTTAAATGGGTCAATGACTGGCATATGATTAGCTAACAGTTTTTACGCTGACGCTGACAGATTCTATGTGAACAGGCTCTAACTTTGAAAGTAATAAAACGGTTGGATATTTTCATTGTCCGAATACTTTATACTGTTCAGCATAGATACTAGTGTCGACTTCTCAACATGCTGGTAATGGCGAGTAAATATGAATGTAGCTGTGTCACTAGTATGCTGAAACCGAATTCGTTGACTTAGCATTATTAGGATTGTAAGATTTTGACAGAAATCACGCTGATTCAATTTTTTATGTCCTATAGAACAGTCACAAATAAAAGGTACATTTAGATGCATAAAATGTGCAAATTTATTATGCTGTCATTGCAAATAAATACACAGCTAGCATCAAGAACGAAAATCTCAAAGAAGTTCTAATAACAATGGGATTAGAAGTAATTGAATAAACTAAGCATTTTAACCAAAGATTTCCAAGTTGATGTGTTCTACATTCATCCAGTATGGATAAATATGAAAATGAAGCTACATCGTGAATAAAAAATACATATGTATTCAACAATCTATATTTTCCGATGAAAAAAAATCCATAAATTTCGATGTTTTGTACTGGATAATTCAAATTTAAACTCGTAAAAATTAATTCATATTATATATTGAGTGTTGTTCTCAGGGCAAGGTACCAGCCGTGTTGGGAAAAAAACATCTTGCTTGCATCCAACAAAAAGTATAAAAATTTTTTCAATATATGTTTTAAATAAATATTTTTATAATTAAAAAAACACATGTGACGGATATAAATATAACATATAATGGAATACATACTTTAAAAGGAAGCAAAAATTAATTCTGTATTATCCCTCCTTTTCAGAAGAGTAATTTTTTTTAGATGAAACTTAAAAACTCTATGTGCTAACGAGATTAAAAGAAAAATAGTCTTTAAGTTGTAATTTACATTCTCATGCATAACTCATTATATTTGACATGATTTCCAAAATCAGCCATATATGTTACATTAAATAAAATTCCCCATATATTTTCATATAATAAATCAGCGTTATTGGAAATTACTTCGGAGTCATTAGCAATTCTCCCTTCCCAATTTATATGGTTTCAACCAATTGTATTGGATTTCATTATAGCAAGTTAATAAAAGCAATGTCTACAATATAACATAGCTTAAACAACGAATTAGGATTTTATATGTTTTGAATTAGCTTTTCAAGCTATTGAATAGGAATATAAGGACAAACATTCAATTATCATTCAGAAAATATATGAAGGAATAAATATTTGAAGATATAACTATCAGTTATTGTTGGTTGGGACATAAGATGAATGCATGTGATGCGAATATTAATTTTCCTTTTGAAAAACATCATGCCAAACTGATTTTATGAAAATATTTTGAGATAAACTTATAAATTTGGCATACATTTAAAAAAGTATTTTAAATAATCTAGAATATTCTTCATCTGAGACTACTATCTAAAACAACGTTCGAACAAATGTGTTCTTTTCGGGCCTTAACTTTAAAAAGGCTAAAACCATGTTTTACTCTATATTATTGCTCATTTCTTATCTCCAAAGATGTATTCAATCTGTTTTTTTTTGTAACTGTATATATTCACATTGTTTTTATGTATATTCGTTTTTAATAAACACCTTTGTATAAATGACGTTTTCGCCAAAATAAAGTGTCATTTTGTAATATAAAGAGCATATTTACTTCCTTTTTGAACAGTATTCATTGAAACTAAAAAAATATTTTTAATAAAACAAAAATATTTTTTGAAAATTTTTCATAAAATTGTGAAGTTTACTGATAACTAATACACAGCAATATTTTTAACCTCTTAAGATCAATATTGTTAAGCGAACTGAATATTTAAATGCAAAATTAGCAATATATTTGTAAGCCATTTCGTTTTAAATTTACAATTATTAAATTTAATAAGTAAATTAAATAATAATTAAAATTAGAATTAACAATTAAAAGTATTATAATCTATATATATATATATATAACAGTTCCGTAACTGACTGACTGACATATAACGCACAGACCAAACCGCTGAACGTAAAGGGTTGAAATTTTGCATGTCGAATCGTCTATTCTTCTTATAGTGTATGGGTGCACTAAAAAAGATTTTTGAAAAATTCTTCTTAGATTTTTTAAAATTAAATTTTTAAGCCGTTTTAGTAACTTTTTTTAAGTTTGAATTTAAAATAATAATCTGAGGGTTATAAAATTTATATCACAAGAATTATCATAAAAATTCCTTTAAAATGAACTCTTTTTCGAATCTTTACCTCCATTTTCTGATTTTTGGTGAATTTTTAAAGATTAATTTTTAGAATTTAATTTATTAAATGCTGGTTACGTGGTTTCTTTGCTTTTTGTGATACTTTAAACTAATTTTGCGTCACGTGCACAACAACGTAATAGACAAAAAAAATTTTTCTCTTGCTAATGCGGCAGACGATTGGACATTATCCCAGAAAATATTAAAATACAGTAAAAGATATGTTCCTCAAACTGAACTATATTCTTTAGTAAGTTCTATTAGATTTAATTTGAATATTTTCTTCTACATTATTTTGTCTGTAAATAAATAAATAAATAAATAAATAAATAAATATATATATATATATATATATATATATATATATTTTTTTTTTTTTTTTACATCAGTTGCGTACATTGATCGTTGTATTTATTATAAATACATATATTTATTATTTTTTTGGCATTAATTGCATACATTGACCATTGTATTTAATTTTAATGTACTCCGTAGCGAAGTACAGGTTTTCAGCTAGTTAAAGTATAGATTATTTACCTTGCCTGGAGCCCTCTACTAAGGAAGGAGAGTTTGGTTTCAATGAGCGAGAGAACTGACTTCGCGGCGGTCGGTTTGTTTTGGTTTTGGGGGGAGACAGCGCGGGGGGCATATAAACAAACTGTACTTGGATAGAAACCTGGAGGAAAATGCGCGCTTATCATTGGTCGAATCGTCCTGTCATTCATTCCAATTCCTGGAAGGCGTTCTTCTTTCCACCAAAGCCGAAATGTATCGCTTTTAAGGAGTATATGCGCTCATGATGATTTCACTCTTCAATTTTTAATAATATACTGTTATGCTCTATGCTAAAATACTTAATATAAAAAATACCATTAGTTTCCTTGCCGATAAAAGGCTGTATGTGACAAACACGAAATTTGACGATAAGTACAACGCATTTGACATAAAGCCACGGTGAAAATACGATTAACACAAGTTAAAATGCGTACAAATTTAAAATAAATTTTGAAAAAGGCGAAAAAAAAGTTTAAAAATTGCCAAGAAATCACAACAATCGAAAATTAAGAAGCTATGAAAATATGCTTATGTGTGAAAACGGTAATGCCATCTCTATGAAGATAGGGAAAGTAATAAAAGTTACAAAGTAAAATTTTAAAAACTTCTTTAAATTTTATACCAACTTATCACTGTTATCGATCGATTCGAAAGGAAATATGGAAAGAATATTCGTGTTTTTCTAAAACAGCTGCTAGAATGCTGAAAAATGCTGAATATGCTGTTTTTTTTAATGGAAAATTTACTTGGTTTATTTTCCATTTAATGCACTATAAAATTACAATAATTTAAAATTATTTGATGTTGTATAAACCAAGTTAAATTTCTGTTATTTTTTACACCAATTTATTTATTTTTTTTATTTAATTTTGCATTTTGTTGGTTGTTTAGAATAAACAAAAATATCTTGCATGTCACATTTTTAACTTTAAATTATTATTTCATGGCGTATGAACCAAGTTATTTTTCTGCTATTTTTTACACCAGTTTATTTGATGTTTTATTTAATTTTACATTTTGTTGGTTGTTTTGAAAAAACAAAAATATCTTGCAAGTCACTTTTTTTTTATTATTGAAAGGAAAAAATAATTAATTTTTCCCTTTTGAGGTTTTTTTTTATAACCACACTCACACTGGGTTTTAACTTTATTAGCATTTCTTTTATTAATGCAAGAATTTTTAATTATATGAAAATTCAGAATGCTACATAGTATATTTTTTCTTCAGTGAATGTAAAAAAAAAAAAAAAAAAAAAAAAAACGTGAGCCCATGCATTTTTGCATTTGGTTGATTAAGCTTTATATTAGTACATAAGGAATGGCTTCTTTTTCTTTTTTACTGATACACCTGAAGCTGGACGGCCAGATAGTAAACGTTTCGAACCTCTTCTAACTTTTAAGGATCTCCTGGCAATAGATGTTGGTTGAACATGGATTAACGAACCAGCTCTATGCCGAAGAGAAATTGTGTTACAAGCAGTATGAAGGAATTCTTCCCACTGGCCCTAAGAACTGATTTTATTCAATTTGGAATAAAATTTTTATGTCCGTTTAAAGATTATTTATGCAATTATTTATACAATTATTTATCCAATTATTTATGTCCGTTATGGACTTTAAGTTACTTATTATTATTATTGTATCAGAATTTTCAACAATAACATTCTGAAACTGAACAGGGAAGTCTTCATTTCTAACATCCACACGGTCTCAATAACAAATTCATTTTGTCAAGATGGCGTTTGTTTTGATCGCATTACGGCGCTTTGAATAGAGGCGGGACAACAGCAGCCAATGACAAGCGCGCATTATCCTCCAGGTTTCTATCAAAGTACAGTTTGCTTATATGCGCGCGGGGGAGTGCCAGTCCGAAAATGCAGTGGGTCTGGCTCTCTGTCACTGTTAGATGACTGAGTTAGATATTAACTAATGTAAATACTGTACGTAGTGTCTTCTTTGAGTATTGTGTTTCGCCTGTAGTCGGTTAAATAAAATATTTTGAATATTCGCTCAAGTGGTGTTGAATTGGTGTCTGACTAAGTCGTCGATCCAAAAACAGATCGAGGCGAAATTGGCTCAGACGACAGGATTCGATACCACCGTTTTTGTCCGAATGGGAGCGGAAAGTTCGGTACTTTTAGTTCTATCACGGCGTGCTTTAACGGTTAATTCGGTACCTCCAACCCAGGGGGTTATTTTCGGAAAATACTTGGCTGTATCCTGGAGTCCGGGTTTACGAGAGCTTCAAGAAACACATTTATCGGCGTCTCGAGCGTTATTTTTGGCATCTAGGTGGTCGAAAGCGCGATCTCGCCTGAGTCGGAATCGCCGACTTCGCGGAGTCATAACCCTGTTTACCGGAAGGAATCTCACCCCGGAAGGCCTTTGTCAATACGTTGGGCCCTGGCTGGTGCGTTGAAGTCGCATAATCCCGCTCGTTCGGGTTTTATTTCCGGGGACAATTCTAGTGTGCCTGTGTCTCGGGGACTCCGTGACAGTTGTATTTCTAACCGTCCAGATAACTCTACCGTTTTTCTCCGATCGGGCTTCTAGGTGGCCGATAAAGTGGTCTCATCATACGGCGGGATCGCGAGTTTGCGGACGCATCAGAACAATGGTCGCCATATGAGCTATGGATTGTTGTTTTTGGAGCCAGTTCGAGTGTGCCTGGGCCTTGGGTATCCCCCTAAATACAAGATGGCCTTCTAGCCTTCCCGAAACCACCGTTTTGTTCGATCTGTAGCGGCAAAAATCGGTACTTTCGGTTCTATTACGTCACCGCTTTAATGGTTATGTGCTTATGGTTATTGCTTTAATGGTATGGCGGGATGGGCAACCGCAAGGACACATCGTATCCCTGATCGTTACCTGCTTCCCCCCCTCCCCCTGGGTTTTAATTTCGAAGCTGATTCGAGTGTGCCCGGACCCGATACGTAAGATGGACATATAACCGTACCAATACCTCCTTTATGTTTTTGAGCGACAGCGGAAAAATCGGTACTTTCATTTCTAAGGCGCCACCACTTTACCGGATAATTCAGAATCTGTGCCCCCGGAGGAGTTCATATTCAAGAAAATTTGGCTGTGCGTGCTCTAGGAAACCCTACGATCGGCGTCTCAAGTGCTATTTTTAACCGCCTATTGGACGAAAGTGTGATCTCGTCACTCTATGGGATCGAAGACTTCGTGAAAGTGTCAGGCCCTGATCGTCTCCTGAGCCCCAGGGTTTTATTTTCGGAGCTAATTCGAAAGTGACCGGGCCTCAAAGCTTCCCTACACGCAAGATGGACTCCCAACCGTCCCGATACACTAGTTTTTATCGGGGCACAAAAATTGGTGATATTGGTTCAATGACGTCATTCCTATAATAGCTAAATCCAGTCCTGCACCTCCGGGGATTATTTTCGCGAAAATAAAGTTTGTCCTCCAAGTTTGTCTCGCGAGACAAACTTGGAGGTGTGAAGGCGTCCGAGCCTACGAAAGCTTAAAGAAACCCTTTGAACGGTCTCTAGCACTATTTATAGCTATTTTGTAGTAGAAAAAAACTATGTCGTCGTACAGCGGAATCGGCGATTTCACGAGTGCGTCGGAGCCCCAATCGTCCAATGGGTCCCGGGTTTTGTTTTCGGAGCCGATTCGAGTGCGCCCGTGCCTCAGGTACCCGCCTGCACTCCAGATGGACATCATTCTTGTCCGATCACCATGCTTGACCACCATGCTTGTCCGATCGGGAGTGGAAAAATCAGTACTTTCGGTTCAATGACGTCACCGGTTTAAAGTTTAATTTGGGGTCTTCGACCCCGGGGTTTATTTTCGGGAGAAATATGGCTGTGACTAGACTGTCGGACCTACGAGTGCTCGGTGCATAAGCTCCCGGGAGTCATTAATTAAAAATGTTTAGTGTGTAAAATATCTTGCTCTGCATGTTTGACTGGGTATGTTATAATTTCAAAATCATTATAGCTTGGGTAGAGGAAAGTTTGAATTAATGGTTTTCCAATTTCTTAATGTCAAAATTTTGAAAATATTTGTAACGTATAGAGCGAATACTATTAACTAAATTATAGCAGGTATTTGGTTGCGTCCATTACATCCCTAAATACATAATTCCATACATAATTTCAGGTCATTTATTTTTTTTTTCATGATGCGCAGGCATGAACATTCATGTTAGGAACTTGGAATGTCACTAGTATTTGACATAAATATTTCCTCTTGTTTCTTTTAAACATCAGCAGTACTAAAAGAAAAGTAATAAGAAATACACCAGAATTGCCTTCCTTATTAAAATTCATTTATCCAAGAACAATCTTATGACTGAAAAATATCCTATACATGGGTAAAACTTTGGTGTACCCCGAAATCATGGACTTAGTCAAAGTCTCATTATGGGCAATTCCTAAAGCGTAATTTCTCAATATTTTTGGTATTTCCAAGGCTTGATTAGCTTGTCAGACTTCTTAGGTATGTTGAAGATATTTATTTTTACTTGAAAGGAATTTTACCTAGAATGGTAGGCTTTCTGTATCTTTGTTATCCTTTCCTCTATAAACTACTGCATGCCGATGCATATTATCTGCAGCTGTTTATTCAAGACTGCCGGGACACTATTTCAGGAAACCTTGTCCTTCGTCAATAATAGATGACACCATAAAAGACCAATAAACATAGGTAAACCAATAAACGTAGGTATTTTGAGGAAATCGGAAATCCCTGGTTATAATTTGGTATGCACTTGCTGTTGCCGGTGCATTTCGTTGTTTGTGATCAAAGTCGCATCTGAACTTCACCCAAAAATTTATTAGCAGACCAGAGGGAAATGGGTAAAACGAACCTCATTCTGATAGCTGAGATCTATAACTTGTGTTGACTCTGTTCTGCGTGCACTTGAATACCATTTGGCGGCTTTGCTCTAGGAAAAATCACTACTGTTGATGCTACTTTTGAAAATAATTCTAACGATGATTATGTTTAGTTTCTAGTAGTAAAGCTTTGTTCCGAATTGAGTACTTTAATTGCATCATGAAATGGCGTTATGTTTTTTTTTTTGGTTCCTTGGTTCAAGAAAAGAGGGCAAGCAAGGGCTCTATCCTCTGCGGATTTTAGGAGATTTTATAACTCTCTTTTTATAGGAGAAAATCTCAATCGGGGATAATAGGCTTAAAATTACGGTAGAAATACAAATAAAATATGGTATGCATTATGAATATAATTCATTTTTCTAGTCTGGAGCAAAGTCTTCTGTCTGGGGCAAAATAAAATGAAATGATGTAACAGCTAGCATACTTTCAAGCACTCGCATCTTGGCTAGAACAAGTTTGGTAATAACATCGGGCTGACTTTTGATTGTTTATCATGTACATATTGACAGTATTCAAACTGAGCTTCACAGTTTTCCTAATTGTCATAAAAAAGAGAATTTATTTATAACTGCCTTTTAAGAAATGTCAAGTTTTCTCATTAGTAAACGGAAACATTCACTCTTGTTTTCAAATCGTCAGAATTACGATCTGGCAAACCTTACACTTTCAAAGAGAAATATATAATAACATATAAGTCAGTTGGAGGAATTCCTTTTCCTTAAGTGATTTTTTTCTCTTCCTGAAGGTTACCTGCAGAAAAACCGAACCAAAATGGAACACGACAGGTAATAAGGAAAAGTGAGATCCCCTTTCTTTCATTCCTCCTTAATGACATGAAAAAAATATCGGGGAGCTGATGTGACGTCAAACGTTCAGAGGCAACCTATTTTGCTATTCTTTTTAAGTTATTCAGTACCAATGATCGAGGATGGATTCTTTTTAATAGCATGCAGGAAGCAGTACCACTCATACATGCTGGCTTCAAAATCTTTCAGGGATCCGAAACAGGTGAGACGCTATGCTCTTTGAATTAATATCCATCTTTAAACGTATAACAAAATTTAGATCCTTTTGCACTGTGGCATGGAACAGTTACGGATAAAATTTATTCTGACTTATATTTGTTGTGCTTCAGATCATAAACTCATAATATTTAGGGAATCGATATGTGCATATATAGATTTGAGGTATTTTTATAATTTATATTCATTTAGAATATTAAGCATGTCTATGTTTATGAAGTTGTATAATTTTATTGAACTGCTACTTGTTTTTATTACTGATCTTGATTGTATAGAAACTGAAAAAAAAAATTAATTTGCTGGAAAAATAGATTTTATTTTAAACAGAAATTAAGAATATATATCAAAGTATGCACTCATATATAAAGAGGGAGAAATGAGTGAAATATTCCCAAAAATGATACTGAAAAATTCTTAAATTCTCAGCTTGTTCCAATCGTACTGACCATAAGTCCACAATCCCACAGGTGATGTGTTAAGAACATCGTTAAATTCAGAAACAATTTTTTTTTTTTTTTTTTTTTGCAAAGGTATATGCAAAAAATATTTGAAATATTTTACCGTTGCAATCGAAACTGTCTGAAGAAAATGAACAAACATTCTTTTGTCTTATATTTACTGATGTAAAATGTGTATATTCCCGAGTAAATATCGAAATATAATTCTTTATTAGATTAATTTATTTTAAATGTACAAAAATTCTGTTTCGTTGTAAAGCTATACATATTTATGCTTATTTATTTGCTAATTTTATATCGTCCGTCTTTAAAAAATTTGAATTCACGAAAAGTGTTTTTATCTTAAACACAATCACAAAACGAAAAGCATGAAAAATATAAAAAAATGCATCTAAAATACTATCATTAACTAGTACCTAATGGCTTCAAACAAAAGTTGGAAAAAGAAACAGGTGAGTTGTTGAGTATTTTGTTTGATACTTCACAATTACATTGCCTAAAATTAGTTAGTTGGCGTTAAAAGTACTTGATGTAAGAAATACTACTACTACTAAACTTAGGAATTATTTCACACGAAAACAAACTCTTGGGAACTCAAAATATTTTTATTTAAAGTCCTAAAGTAGTTTATATACAAGATATGTGCAATACATTGAATTACCGTTGGCAGGATACGGTCGTAGTTAATTTAGCACCAAGATGTGTTTACAAAATCTCTACACGAAGAGATTATTTCTACGCGACATTTGTGTATCTCCACACAAGAATCAAGACACGGGAAAATACTGGGGTGACGCTACCACAAGCGTACGAGTGCAGGACAGTGTTCAATGCGATCCTGTGATCACGTGATCCACCCTAACGGTCCTGCCCCCGATTCAACAACAAATATTTAACACTGTCCCCCGATGAACGGAAGGTTCATTAAAGAACATCTTGCAAGATCATGAATATTTAAATTTCACATGAACAAGGAATATTATTTAAATTCAAGAAGCAAAATTTTTCATGGAAAGGCAACTAATTTTCAATTCAAACATGGCAAAATTCAAGCAAAATTCAAGCAAATAATAGTAATAATAAATACATATATATACTCTTTGCACTTCGAGAAAAATACTTCCACATAATTCAATTAAATCCAGCATAAACACAAAATTATTGGCCAAAATTCAAGTAAATAAATGTTAAATTCAAGTAACAGAAAATATATAATTCAAATGCAAAATTTCAAGATAATTCAAGAAAGAAGTAAATATGATAATACACTAAACATATACATAAAATAGAAAACACAATTTCCTCAAATAGAATTCACTTCAAGTAAGAAATTATGCTAAATAAATCAAAGTGTTAAAATAAGTAATAGAACAAGAAAAAAATATGAATTAAAGGTTAAAACTTGCAACAACTAAAAAAATAATAAATTGGCACAATAATACAAATATTCATTAAGATAAACTATGAAGTCAGTCTTGCAGTTCTAAATTACGCAGCAATTGTACAGGTCGCTGAATGGTAACCGTATCGGTTTTCACTTCACACGATCTTATCCTTATATATATATATATATATATATATATATATATATATATATATATATATATATGTGTGTGTGTGTGTGTGTGTGTGTGTGTGTACGTGTACAGAAAGAGGGGGGAGAGAGAGAGAGAGATATATTGTGACACAAAATAGTATCTCATTTTCATAGGAAGATAAAATAAAAATTAAAGACCCTGTGTAGAATGCGAAATAAAGTAAGATTAGATAGATATACTGTGTTACAAAATAATATCTCATTACAATGAAAGGGTGAAATAAAAATTAATGACCGTGTGCAGAATGCGGAATAAAGTAAATGTGAAATCCTATAACTCAAAGCTTTATAATATACACTACTTGCAAAAAGTATTGCAAGTTAGAGAAATCTAACATTTCTTCAAGAATAAGCCCCCAAAAATATTTTTTTCAATGCAACTGATATTTTTTAATGTCAATATGTTAAATTAGTTTAAAGACAAGATATGATTAAGTTATTGAACAAAAATAATTATTTAATTTTATAAAAAATAGCATACAAAAAAATTACAGATTAGCAGAAATCAGCACTCATTTTGGTTCCCTGGAATAAACTGAAAGAGATAAACAATTTCAAGTTCTTCTGAGCAGAAAAGATAATAAATGACTGCAATTGATCCGAAAAGCATCTAATATGTTGTTGGGCCGCCTCTGGCTTTGATCACAACAGCCACTCTTTTAGGCATGGAATCCACAAGGTTTTGCAACACTAGGTTTTGCATGAATCCAGACTGCCTGGTTCGTACAACAAAACACTCCATTTTGTACAGGGAACTATGAAGAATGACCAGTATATTAATGTGCTGAAGGATCGATTTCTTCCTAGTGCTCATGACATGTTCCCAAGGCAGAAATGGGTATTTCAGCAAGACCTAGCACCCTGCAATACATCGTAAAAGGCAAGAAAAACTTTGAAATTAAATTAAATTTCATTAGAGTTCAATTCTGAACACTAAATCGAAACTGTAAACCTGGATCTTCGTGATCCAACAAATTTGTATCTTGCAGAATTAATCATAACTGCAGAACCAACTCTTACTTACATCTAGTTTATTGAAACATTAAAATCTTGGTAAAATAATCATTTACAAAAGTTGGTTCCGAAGAGCGTTGATACACTCATGAGAGCGGGGTTCATTATTCAAAGTCCGCTCGAAACCTCCCGTCTGTCTGCTGCGCGTGGCGACTTTTCAAAAGTCCAAATCTTATCTGCTCTCACTCGTTACCGGCATCTGTATTTATCGATTCTTTTCTCTCTTTCTCGAACAATCTAACTCTTTTCACCTTTGAACAACCGACCTCTTTCGGTTCCGTGCTACGCAGACCACCTATGGTGAATTTCATTGCCGACGGCTTTTCCCCTGGAAGAGCGCCGCTAACGGTTTTCACTAATCATTCTAAATGATCTGTCAACCTCACCTATTGTCGAGCATTTCCAAAGGTGCATTCCATTTCGTCACCTGTTTGCGTTTCTTTTGGGGCTTATTGAAGGTGCTATTACTTACCTTCATTCAGTCCCACTTAAGAATGTCGGACGAGAGTCTGACAGAAACATTCCTTATTTTAGGTTAACGCTGAATTTACAAAACATGGTATTAATGTTCTCCCATGGCCAGGAAACTCGCCAGATTTAAATCCTGTTGAGAATTTATGAAGTATAATTGGAAGGAAAATATATCAAAATCACCCCAGAACAAAACGAGAGATTCAGGAAACAATAATTAAAATTTGGCACCATGAAATACTGAAAGAAGTGTTGCAAAACCTTGTGGATTCCATGCCTAAAAGAGTGGCTGTTGTGATCAAAGCCAGAGGCGGCCCAACAACATATTAATTGCTTTTCGGTTCAATTGCACTCATTTATTATCTTTTCTGCTCAGAAAAACTTGAAATTGTTTATTTATTTCATTTTATTCCGGGGAACCAAAATGGGTGCCGATTTCTGATAACTTGTCAAATTTTTGTATGCTATTTTTTATAAAATTAAATAATTATTTTTGTTCAATAACTTAACCATATCTTGTCTTTAAACTAATTTAACATATTGACATTAAAAAATAGCAGTTGCATTGAAAGTCTATTATTTCTTGGGGCTTATTCTTGAAAAAATGTTAGATTTCTCAAACTTGCAATACTTTTGGCAAGTAGTGTACGTTAAAAAGAGACTTACCGTAATTTCGCACTTCAGCGCCTCGGCGCATGCGTAAAAAAAGTTAAAAAATTATTGGAAGTGGCCCTTAACACCGATTTCGGATTTTAAAATTCTCTTTTTAGCTTGCATTTTCTACTAAAATTAAGCCTCACGCATTACATGAACGGGCGTTTGTCATTGCGTCTTGACTATTAAGTTCTTGACTATTTTCGAAAAAACATGACGTTGATCTTATACACACTTTGACGACCACGCACGTTGCTGCCGTTTTCTCTCTTTCTGCGAAAATAGTTTTTTTCCCTTGCTGTCTATTTGACAAAATGGCTCCAAAACGCAGAAACAAAAGATAATGTGCTAATTTCAAGTTGAATGTAATTTCCAAAGCAGAAGAGATCGGAAATAGAGCAGCTGGTAGAGAGTTCACTATTGATGAACTTTATGTTCAGCGATGGCACTTCGAAAAGAAAGTTCTATTAAAGATGCCGAAAAGTAAGAGAGCACGCAGAAGGGGGACAGCTGCTTGGCCTCTCACCCTTAAACTAACCTTGAGAAATGGATTTCATCCTAGAGAAGTGAGGGCATTCCAATATCAACAGTAAAGATATGCTTGCAAGCTAGAGTTACAGTGGCGAACATGGAAATAGACGATTTCAAAGCTGGATCCAACTGGTGCTACTGATTCATGAAACGAAAAAACACAACCGTGGGGCAAAAAATGGCCTGCTGATTGGGAGGTAAAGAAGTCTTTCCTGAAGTTTATAGGGGATCAATTAAAGGACAACAAGTTTTCCACCGTTACGGTGGTGCAGGATTGCTCGTTTGGTGTGGAATTATACTGGACTCCAGAACAGATCTGCATGTTCAAATCGGAACCATGAACGGCCACATTTATCGGGACATCATTCTGGAACAACATGTACGTTTGTTTAGGGGTGACATGGGAGCAGAATTTGTGTTCATGGATGAAAACGCCCGTCCTCACCGAGCAAACATCGTAAACGAATGCCTTCAATCTGAAGATATCATCCGTATGGAATGGCCAGCATTCTCACCTGACTTGAATCCGATGGAGCATGTGTGGGACATGCTTGACTGACGTGTTGCAGCCCGTCAACCACCTCCTACATGTGTACCGGAACTTGGGAGAACATTGCTTGCTGAGTGGAGTAATCTTCCCCAAGATCAGCTCGATAATTTTATACTCAGCATGCCTAGGCGTTGTACGGACGGTATTTCATCGCTTGGGAGACATGCAATGTATTAACCGTCATACCAACCATGTAATATTAAGTTTTTGTAAGCGAGATATTTTTTACAATTGCTCCAGGGAGCAAAAATTGTAGTTTCTATGAATGGTATCATACATACACCATCTGTTTTGCTCTTTATCTTTTGTTTAATAAATGGGCTTTATGAATAAGTCACGTTTGTTTTCTTTCTGAACCTTTATTTTCCGGAGCTGGCATTATCCTTAATTTATGGACATGAGTGTATTATGCGTCTTCTCCACTAAAGGCTTCACGGGCCATAGACGGAGTGCTCGTGGGCCGCATGAGGCCCGCTGGCCGTATGTTGTGCAGACCTGCTCTCGAGTATAGGTAGTGAACCTATGGTACGCTTCTCAAACGCAATGCGGAAAACAATTTTACCAGCTTTTGGATGACCCACAGATGAAATAAGGCATTTTAATTTTTTTGGTTAACATTTTTAGGAATAAATAGTTTGTACAAATGTTCATGTTTGAGGAGTTACGTCACCAGTTTTAACATTATTCTACTTCTAGAGGCTTTTATCGTTACGTAAGCAGGCTGTTTATTTAATTAAATATGTCAATATTCGTTGATAATTCGGGTCTATTATTATTATATTCAATACTATTATTATCTTGAAACCATTCCCTTTTACTCTGAATGAACTTAGATGGCAGATCAACACCTCAACAAAAAGAAGTAATTTTTTTAAAATATTTGGCTTACAGACCAGAAAAAAAGGGTGTTGGTTGGTTGGTTTGTCAACTTTCTCTACGGTCATCTTTCGAACATAAGCAAATTAAGTACCTTTGAATAAGAGTTTCTTTAATTCGAGGCATTCATTAGCTGTTTATCCACCATACTCTTTTGAAAGATTTACTAACGTTAGAGTCGTCATTGTTATGAATGTAAAAGTGATCAAAGTATCGAAAAAAGAAAAATGACCCATCCATAAATGTCATAGAAAGACATACTATCTTATAGATACATTTCTTCACACTCAGATTTACTACGTGTTATCTAAAATTTTAAGGCTAAATTTAAAATTAATGAAACTTAGGATAAAACTAGTGTATTAAACGAGTCCTGAAATTTTAGTAGGTGTTTGAAGTTAAAGACCAACTCCACAGTATTAAAGTTGTAGGAATGGATTTTTAGTAAATTTCTTTTGCTATAAAAATCGGAGCAAAATGTTTTATCTTTTAGACACCCACTGTAACATTCTCTAGTCAATTAATGAGAAGCATATAAAATATACATTCTTTATTATTTACAGAAAATCCCAAAACTTATTTACATGTATTATATATAAACTTCCAATACAACTATTAAGTCTTTACACGTTAGATCCCACTTGGAGTTTCCATCCAAAAAATACCACGGGCAGCGTATGTGTCTGTACCGGAGTTACCTTCCAAACAAACACACCCGAACAGCATGGTGTTAGCACAGGCTCTCTCTACCTGACTCTCTTCTCTCGCTCTCTCTCTCTCTCACTTCGATTCTCCTTACTCCCATGCTGTAACTGCGAATCTTGGGATTGGAACGCAGCTGTGTCCAAGGGGGTCACAAGCCACCTCCTTCTAAGTAGTGGTTCCGAAGAGAACCGGGAAACTGGTGACCTCACACCATCCAAAGGAAATGTCTCCAGCATGCTACTTCAATTTTTTTTAATGAATATAAATGGAATGTGAACTTTATAATTTTCTCTGTCAAAATATTATTTTTTCCAAAATTTTGGTATAATCATGGATAGTGGGTTAAATGCATATACTCATGCATTCATACTCATGCATTCCTTCCCAGATTCACATATAATTCAAACGTTTTGAGACTGCAGACGGCTCATTTGTATACAGTTAAATGTCATTAAACAATAAAAAAATTAACTAAATAATCTCGTTACTTTATCACAACAATTCTTTAATTCAATTTGGTACAACAGTATCGATTTATTACACAGAAACTAGGACTTACTACACAGCTGTTTGTTTCATTTTCGATTGTGTCCTTTAGTGCGGGCTTCAGAACACAAATTTTACTCATCTCTCTGATAAACAAATCTCTATTATGTTACTGCATTAAAAAAAATTATGTTTTTTTTCACTAAAAAACAAAAAAAAGTATCAGAAAATTCTGTTTATTCTTCCAATTATTTTTAAAAGTTTATCGAAAATCCCAATTGCGAAATGTCCATAAGCATAATCCCACTTAGTGCTCCACGACATGATTAAGAACTATAGTTAGCAGTTTGAAATTAACTACCCATTAGAACATTTTATTCAGTAATTTCAAAAGCAGTGTGTTATTGAACGTAATTTTTCGTTTAACAAGCTTCATTTGGGGAATTTTTTTTATTAATCCGTTTCTTAGTTTATTTTGTTGTTAATGGTATAGTTTTGGTTTCTAAAATCCTTTTCAAAAAGTTTGGTCTGACCTCCAATATTTCAATAGTTTTGATAATCTTTTTACATTTCATATTTTGTGTACAATACATATATGTTATTCAAACACAAACACACACAAATCTTACCATATACATAGATGTATATTATCATAATGTCTGTTAATTTACTGACTTTCGGCAATCATATTGTTTTCAAGAATATATATATATATATATATATATATATATATATATATATATATATATATATATATATATATATATATATATATATATATATATATATAGTCAAACACTTAACATTGAATTTGATCACTTCAAAAAACATAATTTTGAAAATATTGTAATCTCCATACTTGATATAATTAAATCACCCTCTGAAAGGTTATATTATGAAAATATTTATATGCAAAAACATAAAACTCTCTTTCCATATGGCCTTAATCAAATGTTAAAAAAAAAAAATATAGTTAAATTTAATTTTACTGATGTGTCAGCTCAACCTATTTACCCTAATCTAATTGAAGATACACAGTCCTCAAAAAGAACTAAAAGAGGAAAAAGTTATAATAAAAGTAAGACTTTTGATAGTAACATACATAAAAATGCCTTAATAAGTTTTCAGGAAAGGTTTATAATTGATTATAAATATAAAATATTAAAAGCTTGGATTTTTTCTATCGTTAAAAAACATATCATTAAGCTTTATCAACTATTTTTAAACACGAAAATAAAGAATTATCATTATCAGCATCTGGTATATGATTTAATACTAACACGGGCAAAACATTTAAAAATAAACTTATATAAAAAACAAAATTCAGATAATAACACATTTTGTGTACTAAATTTTACTAACCTTAAACTTAATAATATAAACTTCAATAGTATATTTGATAAACTTCATGATATGTTTCCTATAAAAGAAATAAAAATAAAACGTGCCTTTAAATATACTCTGCCTATGGGTAGACGTATATTTAACTATAATCAGGTATCCAAAAATTTTTCTGAGTCATTAAATTTAACTTGTGTTTGTCATCTGCCCATTTACAATAGTTATTTAGTTACGACACATGGTCATGTAATAACAGGCAATATGGATATTGTGGAAGATGATGCACTGCGAGATTTGATGAATTTGGGAACTAAGTTTAGAATACCTAGTACTAATAATAATAAGAAAATAATTAGTTTCTTAAATGCTGATTTAGATAAATTTAATTATAAAATAGCAATTAATTATTCTGTGCCTACTGAAGCTTTCAACCCTTGGAAAATTAATTTACTAAAACTAGTACAAGCTAAATTACCTAATAATAGTAATAACATTAATAATCCTTATAAACACTTTAAAGCTGCTATTACAAAATTACAAGATGACTTTATAGTCACTTATGTAGATAAAGCAGCCAACAACTATGCTATAATTTGTAAAAAATATTTTGCCTTATGTTTAAAAAAACAGTTAGAAAATAGTGATCTTTTTCAGCCATTAAAAGAAACTACTAATATTATTATTAAGAAAATCATAGCTAAATATAAACTACTAGGTATTTCATCTAACATTTATCATTTTCCTTATATAACTTTAGTTCCAAAATTTCATAAAACACCTATTGCTTTTAGAGCAGTAACCTGTGGTCATAATACTTATGCTACAAATGCAAGTAAATTATTATTAAAATACCTTAAATTAATCTATAAAAATATAACATCTGGTGTTTGTGGTATAATTGATAATAGCTATAGTCTAATTAGAAAACTACAAACATTAGATAACTGTAAATATATTGTAACTTATGATTTTAAAGATCTATTTAATAATATTGATATAATTGATTTAAATAGAATAATCATAATGTTAGTACAAAATAATATTCAATACTTAAACAACGAAATTAAACTAACTCGTTTCAATAGGCTCCTAGAATTAGTAACTAAACATAATTACATAGTTCATAATAATAGTATATACTTACAGTCCAAAGGTGTACCACAAGGTGGTAATGCTTCAAGTATGCTAGCTAATTTATACTTATATTATTTTGAAATTAATAATATAGAAAATAGCAATTACAATATATTTAGATATATAGATGATATAATAGTAATTAATAAAAGTAATAACCCTATAGACTTAAATTTTTACCCTCCTAATTTGGAACTAATTAAAAGTAGCCATGATAATATTAATGTAAACTTTCTAGATATTAATATTAAATTAAGTACTAACAATAAATTTACTTTTGACTTATACGACAAAAGATCTGACTATAATTTTAATATTGTTAAATTTCAAAATTATCTAACCTGTTTACATAAATCAGTTTTTAATAATATTATTGTAAATCAGTTAGTTCGTATAAATAGGCTATGTTCTAAAGACAATAGGATTAAGCATATTATAGACTTGAAAGCTGTGCTAACTCGTAATAATTACCCAGTAAGTCTATCCAAAAACATAATTGGTTGTTTTTGTTTTAATGAATAGTTTGTTCTGTTGCATTAATAAGTTAAACATAACAATAGGTTAAAATAAAAATAATAACTACTAAAAACAAAAATAAAAATCATAAGAAAAATAGAAAAAAAATAATTAACTCATAGTAGTAACAATAATAAAAACTAAATAAATAAAGGAATAATAGTCTTAAAATATGGTAACCTAAGTAAGTCTGTAACTGAGTATCCACTACCTCAATGGTTGCAAGTTATATGACGTCAGTCATCTTGCGGTTACAAGTTCTTAACTTCCACTCTGACTAGCGCCAGGTTTGGTGTTCTTTGGTTAAGTACTTTTATTCAAACTTAATTCATTTATTATTCAATTCTTCTGTTAATAATGGATTGTACGGTGTCTGAGTGTGTTTATTTAATAGATCATACTCATCAGAAACAATCCATTGGTTTTTAGACATTATTGACACCGCTGATGAAGAAATGCTGTCAAAAACCTTATTCATACTTTTCTTTACATATTGGATGTTCCTGGCTTCAAGTAGCTTTAGAGCTATTACTGGTTTTCTCTTTCATCTTATTCTTATTTATTTATATATATATATATATATATATATATATATATATATATATATATATATATATATATATATATATATATATATATATATATATATATACAGTGGTGACAAAAAGTCCTGAACACACTCATTTTTTTGCCTAATTTTTGTGTTTGACTTAATTTTTCGTTAAGAAATTATCGTACTATCTTAACTATTGTTATTGATTCTAATGTATTTTTTTATGCTGATTTCAAATGTGTTTGTAGAATTCATGTAAAGTAAATAGATTCATCGATACTTTGAAAAAAAACCATGATAAGACAAGCACAAGGTCACTGTAATAATGAGTGACTATTTTTTCAACCAATGAAATGCTCCGTTATTTCAACCAATGAGAGAGGAGTACTGATGAAGGGTTGAAATCAGAATGTGCAGCATGTTTTAGTGTATTGAAAACAGTTGTGTGTTGCAATTTGAAGTGCGTGTGTGGAAAATATTGGAATTATGGGCAAATTTTCATTTCTACCTGATAATAAAAGGTAGAAAATAATACTTTTGAAGGAAGAAGGTTATTCTATGCACCAAATTGCTGGTAAAGTACCATGTGGTCTTTTTACTGTCGTGAGAACGTTGAAAAGATATTCTGAAACAAATTCTATTGCGGACAGGGAGCGATCTGGACGACCGAAAAAAACAACTCTACGTGAAGACAGTGTATTGCACAGGATTTCACTTTCAAACAGAAAGGTTAATTCACCGCAAATTTTGGAACAGTGGTTTTTGATATCGAATGTGAATGTGTGCCCAAGAACTGTGAGAGGAAGACTGCGGGAAATTGGATTTCGAGGCTGAAGAGCTCGTCCAAAGTAAATGTAACTGAACTAGCTACATACATTTCAGTGCTTGTTCAAATAAGGACAGAAGAACTGGAGATAGAAATTTTGGATCTTCAGAACGTTGTCCTAAAACCCATTGCACCAGATTAGAATTTCTGGAATATTGTTGACAAAAACAAATTTCCATTCTTGAAAATAGCAGCATATAAAATAAAATCGTTTTTCGGTTCCACATACTTGTGTGAATCATTGTTTTCGACAATGAATATAATAAAATCAAAGTAATGATCACGACTTACAGATGAACACCTTGACGATTGCTTAAGCGCGCGTCCAACGGTCACCCACGAAAAAAGCCCATTTTCCTCAAACCTTACTGACCGTTATAGAGAAATAGATGCCTATTCGCCAGCCACCCCTGAAAGTGACCACTTGTTTTCGGGAAGTATTACTGGTCGCCATAGAGAAATCGACCCCTATCCAATGGCCACCCATGAAAAATGCCCATTTTCCTCAAACTTACTGACCGTTATAGAGAACTCAATCCCTATTCACCAGCCACCCCTGAAAGCGGCCACTTGTTTCGGCAACTATTACTGATTGCCGTAGAGAAATCGACATGAAAAAAGGCCAATGTTCCTCAAACCCTAATGACCGCTATAGAGAAATAGACCACTATCCATCGGCCACTCATGAAAAAAGCCCATTTTCCTCAAACCCTACTGACCGCTAATAGAGGAATAGACCCCTGTTCAACGGCCACCCATGAAAAAGATATTCATTCATTCCGTGATATCATCATACTCATAATTACTAAGCAATGGCCAATGAAATGCAATGCCAAAAATCAGATCGACTTTGAGATTTATATATTTATAAAGAATTTTATACTTTGTAGATTTTGTATACATTATTTAGTAAATATTTATTTTACACAAGAATATTAACAATAATTTTTATATGTTAAATTATATTTGTGGAATTAAATTTCTTTTGTACATTATGTGTATGTGTTATTAACTATGTCCAACTATAGCTTCACCTTCAAAAAATAAATGGCTCCCGCCGTCTTTACCGGTATTCTAGAATGTGCTCTTAGGTTACTTAGGTACAAAATGGTTGGGGATCCCTGCCCTAGATTGTCGTAGAGTTGGATTATGAGCGTATCCTTTTCTTGAAGTTTCAGGTTAAAGTTGTTCAACTGATCAAAAATATCTGTTAAGCAAGTCTTTTCTTACACAGTTCATCAATGAAGTAAGGCAAAATCTCGTACTTTTATTGAATTTTTATGAACAACTCGATTTTGTCTTTCATCTCAAAAACACGGCTTCTAACGTTTCCCTTTGATTGCAAGCGAACAGATGTGTAATATAGCAGATCTCCATGGTCTGATTTCATGTTTTTGCAGAATTCTTTAAAATGGCGGGTGGTCAGGGTTCCGGATTTGACGTAATTCACAGTTTTGATCACTGATTGAAGATCATTTTGAAGAGTGGTTGGCAAAGTTTTGTTGGTAAATACATGTCTGTGCATGATGCTGTACGTACCCTTTTCTTCAGAAGCAAGTTCTTTTATTTTTTTCTGAAAGCCCGACTTTGACTCCCACATAGCAAGAGCTCCATCAGTACAAACGCCCCAGAGATTTTTTCCACTGCAGTCCTCGAGATTAAAAAAAAGTTTTTGTATTTTTTGTATTTTCTGCATAACATCTTCACCTGTTGTAGTTTCGAGTGTGCTGCAAAACAAGAACTCTTCTTTGGAGTTCTCTAAATGAATATATCTTACGAAAACAAGCAACTGAGAGCATGAAGTTTAAACATCAATATGGAAAAAAATATTCAACCCTTGTTTCTCACATACTCGGACATAACTGAAATGCGTCTCGGAGTGGTGTTGTTGGAAAGAGATATTTGTCTCATCTATGTGTCACTAGCTTCCCCAAGAAGAAACTTTACCATCTTCAACAAACAGCGCTTGATGAATGTTTCTCCAGTCCTGTCAGCCATTTTTGTTTGACAATTTTAAGTGCGACTTCCTATGATGCTTATGTTCGAACTGCACTTTGTTGATGAAAACTTCGTATAGGATCCAGTCTCTGGTGTTTGAAACCGGCTTCATGGCTTCGGAAATTTCGGAATTTTTTGTCTCTATTCACGTTTTATGAAACTTACGAATTATGGCAATTGCCATTTACATATAATCTAGACGGGCACTCTGTAAGAAAAGGAGAAAATTTGGAAACATTCATTTTTCAGTCAAAGATACGTAAAAGCAAGAACAGAATAGAACAGAACCTCAAGAAAAATGATGTCCCTTCCGTATTGATTCAGAATTATATAATCATAAAAGTAGAAAAACTCTTACCTAGATAAAATTGCTTTATTTCACTGGGGAAACTACAATAGTAATACCAAAAGTGGCAACACAGGCTGATGAAAGGAAACTGACATGTAGAATTTGTGTACTGTACGTAGTAAGTTACCAAATTTTTTTTAATTTACCGCCAAACAAAGGTCGTAAATTTTTAGCGAACTGAGTTTGTGCATTCATTGAGGCCTTTTCCTTTAAAAACATTACTGCTATACATTTCATGGAAAATATATACTGAAAATATTTTGAGTGAGAAATTCTTTAAAATTTTTTTTTATTTGAATAAAATCATGGTGATCCCCTAGAAAACAGTTCGCGACACCCAGGGGGGTAGCGACACACAGGTTGGAAACCTCTGCTATGAAAAATTGGGGAAAGTTCTACGTCGTTAAAATCAAATGGACTGGGGGTGTCGTTTTTAAACAGAGTCTGATTTTAGGTAGATTGCTGTATTCATAGAATTGTTAGAGGTAATTTTGTGCTTTATTATTTTCAATCCATAAATTCATTTTAATTATTATCTATTTTCAATATATTACTGATTTTTTAGATTTTTGTTTATCTTGCTTTGTTTGTTACATCAAACATGAAAATTCTAAAATAATTTTCTTAAAAGGGTGAAAACACTTGCTAATTTCACTTGCATATGCTCATCTAGATTTTACAGAATTAGAGCAAATATGAATAAAATGTTTATGAATCAGGACACATCATATCATTGTTTTATCTAGGTATTGAAAAATTTCGGATGTTTTGAACTATAATTTTCCGTGCCCTTTATTAAAATCTGTTTGGAACTTCACAATGTAATAAATCTGAGAAAAAAATCTTATTATTTATTTATTTTTAGAGTAAAGGAAATATTAAATATAATGTCTAATCCCCTTTGGAGGCTAAGCCTGTTCTTTTTATCGTTTGACCTCATGAGGAGAATTAATTATTTTACATCCTCAAAATACGCGCGGTCAACTGTCTATTGTTTACGTTCGCATGAAAAGGAAGTTTCTGAAGGTGCCAGTGAACTAATTGTTTCTCCAGGATGAGTAAACTTGACTTTGAAAATCTATTTGATACTTGTATGAATGTCAGCCATTGAAAGTAGTAGTTTAAGAATCTGGGTTTCGAAGTAGTTCAGCTAATGTAAAAATTACCCATCGGAGGATATTCGTAATTATTGAACACATTTTATTAAAATTCTCATCAGTTGCTGAGAGTAATATTAAAGGATCGTATTTTTTTCAACATATGATGTTACTTTAACTAACTTTGTTTTTAATAATCATAGAGGATTTTAGGGATTATAATAATAAATAAGGCTTATTGTTTATGTGGAATCTCTTATTTATTCATAATATATTTTATTTTTCCAACTGGTACAGTTTAGGATAACCCGTTTTGTTATGTTGAAGAAGGCTAAAAAGTATGAACCCTGGGAAATTCATCAAGAGTTGAATTAGCAACTGTATAGTTAAAACCGTAGGTCGTAAAAATTGATGATCGGGCCTATTTATAATAGAGTTGTGTGGTCGAAGTTTTCAGCTGCAGTTTAGTGGTTATGAGTTTTTATTGTCGTACTGTAATGGTGCAAATTTGGATCAAAACAAAGATCCGTAAAACTTGGATTAACTGCTAGTTGTGATCATTTTAATCTTTTTTTCACCAAAATTGTTCAGTGACATTAAGATCATCTATATGAAGTTGAATTTAGACTTGTTTTAATATCTTTCTCTTTTAAATCTAGAACAGACCTTTATCAGTAGTTTTGATCAGAAATATGACCATTGCTATATTTCAATCGTCCTTTCAAAAGATTACCTATTATGCTTTAGAAAATGGTGTCTACGAATAAACAGTAACACAAGGCTTTGTAAATAAACTATATTGAACTGTGGAAATTAACGTCGAGTCATCACCTGTTAATAATATCAACTTAGTCGATTAGTAAATTTTCTACCAGTAAATCTTACGTGAAATAGATTTGGTCACGAGGTTATTTTACCCCGCTATAAAATTTAATTTAGCGTTAAAAAGACTGCTCGTTTCCGACAGCGAATATAATATTACATTACCATAAAAGAAAATAAGAATGGGATGTACTGAATATCAATTAAAACCACGAGCATCCAAAGAAACTTTTCAATTCTTAGCAAATAAATCGTACTATTTCAGATATTTTTAAAGTATTTCACTAAACAGTGACATACTGTTGGTTTACCAACTCTTCAAGAGAAGAAAATTGAGAAAATGCCTTTTGTTGTTCACCTATTTTTTACCGTGGAGGGCCATAAATATCAAGAGAATGTCTTATTGCATGTCTAGAATATGCAGTATAGCATAATGTTTTCAATAGCGTTTGTGTCTATTATAATGATGAATAATGAGTTTCTCCAATAACTTTTCATGGTCTGTGATGTGATATCTTTTACTAAACAGACTTAGTTGATAAATAATCTTTTGCCCTTTATTTTTGTCTTCACTCTTACATTGTATTAGGAAATTACAATTATAATATAAGTTCAGTTATAAGGTTGCGCATGTGTCACAGTATTTTGTTTGGTTTTAAAACCTTTTTTTTTAAAGAAAACTTTGCTTTGATGTGTCCTTTTACTCTGCTCCACAGTTCCATTCAGTTGTTCTACAATTCAGTTTGACTTAATTTTATATGCTGTTCATTACATAAATTACATTTAGAGACTGTAACCAAGATCTTAGTAACTTGCTTAAGCTTACAAATTTCTAATGCATAAGTTATACATAAATTTCCTTACTTTTCCTTCGAGGGTGTTAATTTTACTAAGAAGTTAATTTTCAAAAGATTTTCTGAAGAATTAATTATCTTCAAGGACTTCCACTGACAACTGGAAATAAAAAAAAAATAAATTAATTCGGTATAAAAATACAAAAGAGGCAAATTAGGCATTTTTAAATGAAGTTTTTCAACTATAAGTAAGTAAAAAAATGAAAATTTTGAAATTCAGGAACAGGTATTATTTTCGAGAAGGGAAATATTTTCCTGAAAAGTTATCTAGAAATTTGCATATATATATATGATATTTTTATACCTAAGAACAAATATTACTTAGTTTTGGGGATTTTCCATGCTTTCAAGTGTAAAAACAGTTAATTTTAACATTTGAGTGCATATGCATATTTTCAAAATAAACAGGTATCAAAATAACTAGGCTCAAATAACTATTTGAGCCTAGAAAATGATAATTTACTTCAAACTCTTGTTTTTTTTTCATGTAAGATCTTAATTGATTCTTTTCAATTCCATATGGATTCCTTTACCAGTGCTTTCCAAACTTAAAAAAAAAAGGTTTCGGTTAAAAATTTCAGCAGTAAGCTTACTGCTGTTTCAGTTTGAGAAAATTGGGTTTATAAACTCCAATGGTCTGTTATAATACTTATTTGAGATAACCTTTTGCTTAGGTTCAGTTTTTTCAGCATTCATGGGTATTTAATAATGAAAGTAAATGTTTATATCATTTATATTAATTAGTGTAATGAAATGAAGACATTCGCATTTTACAGAAAGTTAGGATTTCATATAAGCAAGCATTTTTTAAAAAATATAATAAAAGATGATTAGATTTTTATTTTTCCCCAAAAGGAATGGAAACTTTAGTTTTTTAATATATTATGTTTGGTAGATATTACAGTTGGTTTCTGAAACTATTCACGCTCTCGGACTACAGTAATAGCTCACAGATTTCCATAAATTATTTTATCCCTACGAAGATAATAACTTCATTTCCTAAGGATTGGCAAAATCCATCGATTTCCTTAGGAATAGATCATTGCTATTAGAGTCTTTTTATAGGATTTCTGTCCCAATATTGCATCAATATGACTGTCTTTATTTTTTAAGAAACAGTTTTATATTATTTTGTGTGTTAGCATGTTTTGTGGTTGGTTTATAAAATTTTCCAAACGTGAGCATCTATGTAATTAGGCATAGTTTTATTTTCAGTATGATAATAACCACATTTCATAATTATAAGAAAAATAAACAACCCAACAACGGAAATAATTCGGAAATAAAATTAAACTTAAAATTTCAATGTTAATGTCAGCCTCTATACGTTGGTTACTCTCATGATGATGATAGCAAGTTTTTACTTTCGAAATTTGCATTGAGATCCTTTTACTGTCTTTGATAGTGAAAGTTTAAGGTTACTTCTTTTGCCGCACATTTCATAATGATTGATAAAGAGTTATATTTTCCCTAAGAATTGGTTTATTGCTATTATATACTCTTACTATTCTTCTTCTTCTTCCCTAGCACTACAGCCTGTTACAGGCCAAGGCTGTCTCGCCAATTTTTCCCCACCTAGCTCGATCCCGTGCAATGGCCCTCCATCGGTTCACTCCAATTGTTCTTAGGTCCTTTTCTACCTCATCCATCCATCTGGTTGGGGGTCTTCCTCTTCGTCGCCTTCCCGTGAGAAACGTGTCATCATATCTGAATATGTGGCCTAGCCACCTAATACGAGATGCTTTTGCCACCTTTAAGATGTCGGGTTCGCCATACTTTTTATATATTTCGTGATTATAGGCGATTCTCCAAACGTTGTTTTGCATAATTGGTCCAAAAATCTTCCTCAAAATTTTTTATTTCAAAAATCCAAAAACGGTCTTCTTCTGCCCTGTTCAGAGACTCTTACTATTATTGCTATATATAATTGGTACAGCTATTATAACTGCTTCCTTAATCTTTGCATACATATAAATACAGTCGAACCTCCATACATCGAACTTCCCTATATCGAAATTTTCTATATATCGAACTCTTAGCAAATCTCCATGTTCATTACATAGAAAAATTGTTTCTATATATCGAAAAACTCTCTATATATCGAAATTTTTTTCAAGACAAATTGGGAGATTTTATTCCACTTTAGAATAAAATCTCCCAATTTTTGGCATTTGAAACAATACGTCGTGGACTTCAATTCGCGGATAATGTCCCTGATGGAGTTTTTAGTGGACTGAATAAATACGAACATTTCTTTGAACTTTCCGCAAAACTAACTGTTCAGCAAGATATTCGTAGGTTTGTTTAAAGAATGTAACTGTGATCATTGTAACCACCGTCTGCATTATTGTTTTTTTAAAGATATGTAGTAATCAATAAATCTTTCATATAATTCATTTTTTAGTTATTAACTTTCATTCAATGGGATTCGCATATAAATTAGAAATGGAGTTTCGTATACGAAAATTAGCTTTTATTTATTTTTATTTTTTTAGGAGAATTATGATAAGTCTAAGCTCAATTCTATATATCGAAATTTCTATATATCGAATTTTTTTTGCGCATTTTGCTACTTCGATAAATGGAGGTTCGACTGTATATACTTTATAACTATTACCAATTAAGGTTTTATTATATATTCTTTCCATTTTATCTTACAGAGAATGAGTACAAAAATCTGTAAGAATTTTTTATTTGAAAGAATGTAACCTCTCTTAGCTTTAATATTGTAGTTTACTCTCCTCGTATCACATTTCGATTTGAATATATATTCACTTCGATATCAAGGCAATGAATGTTATCTGACTCTTTTATTTATGTTGTATTTAATTTAAATAATGTAAACATGTGTAAAAAATCTGGAAACATTTAAGTTTATAGAATTACGAAGCGTGTATTGATATGCATTAGTTAAAATATTTCGATTTACGATCACACTTTTACATTCGGAATTTTAAGTTCGGACACTTTTGTTTTTCCCATGAAGCAGATTATTATGATTGCATTATAATGCATATCATAATATATCATTATTATGATACGCATTATTTAAAATATTCCGATTTACCACATCACTTTTACATTTAAGTTCGGATACATTTGTTTTTCCCATGAAGCAGATTATTATGATTGCATTATAATGCATATCATAATATATCATTATTATGATATGCATTATTTAAAATATTCCGATTTACCGCCTCACTTTTACATTTAAGTTCGGATACATTTGTTTTTCCCATGAAGCAGATTATTATGATCGCATTATTATGCACATTTAAGTTCGGATACATTTGTTTCTCCCATGAAGCAGAATTATATTAGATTTTATACCTCCATTCTCTGGTTTTACTATACATACGTATATTAACCTTAAATAGATAGATTTGAAAAATTATAAGAGAGTAACGTGTGGTATCTTTCATTTTATAGTTTGCAGTGCTGTTTATCACATTTATGTACACATGTACTAATTTTCACAAGTTATTTTAATATAATATATTGTATAAAATTTGCATTCATTCATTCTCTAGTTTTATTTTGACACATAAACAAGAGTAAAACTCATAAAAAAACTTCAGATATGTAGTAGTAGTTAGCAATACAAGTATTTAAATTAATTTCAATATTATAATTTCGTAATAAAGAAGTTACCACAATAGAGTCTCTTCGAAACGGAATCCATTTTCATATACACCTTTTAACTTGAGTTGGCAGTATTAGATGATAGCACAGAATTATAAAGGTGATAATTTGCTAGTCCAAAATCAGCTTCGCTTCATCGGCTGTATTTGGGACACTTTAACTCAACCTTAGTGTCGTCTAGTAAGTTTAAACTTCCTGGAGCTAATTTCAGGAAACAAAATATCATAAAGAAAATTAATTCAACTTTTGCACAATAATTTCACGGTTTATGCTCCGAGCTCCTATCTGGCATAGATTCTACAGGGAAAAAAGTTTGCCGGCACGAGCCCTGTAAGGTCAAAACAGAAAAACGAGTTCCCCTGCCTCATTACAGCCGCATTAATGCATCTAAACCTTGACCAACTCGTCTCCTCACTCTCTTTCGCCAAGCCTATGTCAGATTTCTTTTCGGGTGTTCAGGATTTGCGATGTTAGTGGGGGAATCTGCCGGTAAGTAACTTTATTTTCGTATGTCACTGATAATGTGTGAGATGACGGGAATGTAATCCGCTATATTTATATCTGTCATTACTCCAAAGGAAAAGGGAACTCGTGAAGTGCTGCAAACGCTGCAAACAGCCCTAACTGCGTCATTTAAGAACGTCTGTAGGAGAAAATTTCGGTATCCTGCGTTATGCTTCAAACCCCTCTTTGTTAGAATGATTAGGACGTTTTAGAACTGATGTTAATTAAACAAATTTAATTGTGTTGAAAACTGTATTTAAGGATTGTGTTGATTTCAGAAATAGAATTTTTTGGGGTAAATTTTATCTACAGTAATGGAATAAGAACTTTAATTCTATGTATGAAAATTAAATTGTGTAACAATCATATGCCAGGACCGGGAAACAGAACCCTGATCTCAGAAATTTGAGGCGGCGTTTTCGCAACCGAACTATCTCAGAAGAGGGAAAATTCTCATTTTCTTCAATTTTTTTTCTCAGAGCTGTTAAACTAAAAAAATTCTTATTTATCTTTAAACGAAATTTTAGATTTGATATAAATTGTCTATACATGTTTTCTTAAGGAATATCGTGATAATGCACGTATAGGGGGCATTACCCACAGATATAAAGTCAGAACATAGACATAGATGCGGTGTAGGTCTTAACAGGCAAGAAAACTTTCCCTATAAAAGTGAGAAATTGCTTGAAACAAAGCCTTAACTATACTTAGTTATCTTTATGAGAAAATATGTTATTAAAAATATAGGTCTTAAGGACAGTAACAGATACCAGATGAATACCTATCAAAAAATCTATCAATTTCTATAGGTTCTTTAAAATCAGATTCAACTAGAAAAAATAGGAAAAATTGAGTTTCTTAAATTTTATTTTACGGGGGTCATTTGATAAGTCCATGTAAAACCAACAAAAATGGCGTTTTTCAGATAAAGTTATTATTTATTTTTCTACATAATCTCCGATCTTCAAGCTTTTCTATCACTTCCATAGAGTAATACTTGTCTAACTCTGCAAAATAAGCATTTATTTAACCTCGGATTTCGTGCAAATTTCTGCTCTTCAGGAAATATTTTCATACTTGGGAACAAGTAGTAGTCTCAGGAGGGGAGCGTCAACTCTTGAAAAATACAGAGGAAAAGGAACAATTTCGTAGCGTAATTCTAATAGTTTTGCCCCCGCAATTGCAGATGAATGTACCAGAGCATTGCCACGGTGGAAGAGAAAACCTTTTTTCGCTAAATGTAGCCTTTTTATCTTAATTCCATTATTTAAACGATTCATTAAAGATGCATAGCACTCTCCGGTAACTGTTTTGGTCTTTTTCAAGTAGTCAATAAACACAATACCATGGACTTCCCTTAAAACAGTGGCCATAACCTTTCTTGCTGATGGAACCGTTTCGCTTTCGTTGGTGCTTCTTCGCCTGCTTCAAATCACTGTTTTCACTGTTCTTTCGTATCTGGCTGGTAGTGACGTAACCATGTTCCTTCAAATGTTACGAAACCCCGCAAAAATTCATTTGGATTTCTTTGAAACAGCTCCAAACTGTGCTTCGAAGTGTGTTCATTTGCTCACATATTTAATCGATTTGTAGCAAATGCGGCACCCATCTTGCCGATAGAATGAATAGTTTTCTGATATTCAAATATTCATGAAAAATAATATGTACGCTCTTTGATGAAATGCCAACAGCCCTAGAAATCTCACGTGACATTAATCATCTATCCCTCATAACCATATCACGGATTTTTTTTTTCAATAATTTTTGTCGTAGGCCATATGGTTTATTCCGGTAGGTTTTGTGACATCCATTTTCACAAACTTATATGTTTTCAGCGATTCCAAACTCAAGTAAAATATTAAAATGGACGAGATTGGTCCTCAAATAATTTCATATGAACAATATTTTGAATTGAAGTTAAGTGTTTCAAACAGTGTAAATAAGATATAAAAATTTTCCTTCTTTTATCAGGCTTATTCATCAAATTTAGAAAAATTTCGTAGTTATTGATTTCGCAAATCTGTCAACGTGCCATCGACAATCTCACAGTTGAATTTTTTAAACAGTGTAAAATTTTCACATATGGATAGTTTTTAATTTTCTAAAGATTAGGATTTTCCAAAAATATGTAAAATTTTCGTATACCGATGGTTTTTACCATTGGTATACGAAACCAATGGTAAAAACCATTGGGGTATGAAATAACGCTGGGGCCAAGGATTCTCGCGCTACTACCTTCCCAAAATGTATGATGCATAAAATATACTAGCTGTGTTCAAGCATATGTTCCAGATGAAAATTTTCTTTGAATGTGTCCGTTATTGGAGTTTTCATGACAGATCTAATATAATTTATTATTAAAACCGCCTTACTTAAAGCGTTAAGATGAATTTATTTGAATGGGAATTTTTAAAAAAATATATGTATCGGAGTGGATACAACTTAGTTCATTTGTTGGTTATGTGCTATATTTCGACGTGAGGAATTTTTGTTTGTTGTTTATCGGCTTAAATATAACAAAGGCCAATTAAAAATAAAATCTGTAAGAATTTTTACAAAAAAAAATACAAACGTATCGATCGTGAATACACATTTCCTGTTCAGAAAATCTAGTCCAAAGGAAAGTCACACTGAAGGAAAGGAGGTTGTTCACTTTTCAGTTAACGGTTGTTGATCGGCGTGTGTTGTGGTAGGTGAAATCGCTTGTCATATGATATCTATGAACGTCAGAGATCAAGGTAAGGTTGAATTAAAATTTTAATTTGCTTTAAAATTGTCTTTTTAACTTTTTAAACTGTTTCTTTCGAATTGTCTCAAATTACTAAAATTTAATTCCCTAAATACGTACAAAAACCGTTAACTAAATAATTGTTTCTAATCCTGATATACAGATCAGGATTTAATTTTTCCACTAGAAATAAACAAACCTTTTTGAAGTTAATGAAAGTCAAAGTTTTCTGATGATAATAACCTCCCTAAAAATTTGATGAATTTCGAAACACAAGTACGCAAACGTAACTAAAATTAAATAATGTAACTAATAGATGAAAAAATTCATACTTTTTTCAGCCTTTTTTACTTGCTGTACCACGTTCCTGGAAATATCTTTTAACACTATATTGTAGGGTGTTATTGTTGATGTTTTCTCTTATGTTTTCATTATGTTAGCAACATATAGTAAATTCCTTTCCGTTTCAATGGAGATGTTTGAATGAAATACTCTTTCATTCACAAATATATTTTGTTTTGTATCTCAGTTTCTATCTTACGAAATTGTCACCCTCTCCTACATCTTTCCTTAGTATAAAGAGAAAGGGGAAGTCGGGAAGTTAAACAAAACAAATAAATCAATAAACAGGAGTTTGATTCATTTCCACCATGAACTTATAACTATATACATTTTCTTCGTTCTTTTCAGAACAGTTTGAAGTATTATACTGCCTTTCTAAACACTTGTATATTTCAACTCTAGATAACAGTTTGTTAATCCATCAGATTAAACAAATAATTGGTTTATCCAGTCGCATTAATTCGCAATAATAATAATTCTATATAGATAAACAACAATTCCATTTGTGAGAATGATTTTCTCCTCTAAGGTATTAATCTTAATGGTCTTCAATTCAGTACAAGTATACCTACAGGATTCAAAACTATTGTTGCAAGTACATAGAAAGTTTTATTGCATTTAAAATTATCTTGATTGTTGCATACTTTTTATTATTTTTAATTTTACGAGAGATTTACATTTATCGCCCGCTAGACCCATATCATTCACAGAGACATGCTTTTAGGCGTACAAAGTGATCTCTTGACACTCGCTATTTCCCGCATTTTATTAATCGCAAGTTGTTATCTGTAGTTGAACAGGAAAAAAGTTTTAGTTATAAAGCTTTAGACTGTAAATATTAAATTTAGTAAATATTAAATTTAGTGCTGTAATTTAATGTACTATTTATAACCATGTTTTTATTGTATAATTTTACTGCCATTTTAATATTGTATACAATTATTGTCTACGATTTAATATTGTATATCATGCCTATTTTAATATCGAAATATCACATTTATAAAACTCACTTTAGAAGTACAATGTTCAACTTGTTCTTGCGTGTAAGAAATATATAGATATCTTAATTAAGAGTTAAGGTTAGGGAGCCTACAGATTCCACTTCTGTGGAAGTTCCGCACCCCTAACCCTCGCCAACGTTATATATATATATATATATATATATATATATATATATATATATATATATATATATATATATATATATATGTATATATATATATATATATATATATATGTATATATATATGTATGTATGTATGTATGTATAATATATATAATGTGTGTGTGCAATAGCAGTAACTATATTATAAGCCTTATTTTATAATCTTATTATTTTAGTATGTCTAGTAAAATTATTTAAGTATTTCAAACTACTTATTCTTTAGGTTATTACAAAATGCCATAACAATTTCAAATAAATTAATTTGTCTTTTAAAACAGAATTTTATAATTTTTTTAGTTGTCTGTATTTGATTGCAAGAAATATCAGAATTACCAACATGGCCATTTTGCTTCATATCAGAATAACCTTTAGAGTTTTTCTTAGTGTAATGATAAATATGGGGTTTGTTTTTCTGAGCATTCAAAATCGCTGCCATCTACTTTTTGCCGAAAAATACCCTTTTGAGAAACACCACATAATAATAAATGTTGGGCCCCTGTCTGAGACAAACTCTTTGTGTTTTCGTACTAAAATCGTTATTAGCAGTTTCTCTTATTGAACTAAATTATATTGCAGTGTGTCACGGTCGAAGTTTCAAACCCCAAGAATGGGTAGTACGTTATCACGTCGAAGTTTACTTCTTTTTGATGCCTGGCAATCGCCAAGATAATTAAAAAAAATTATATCTGTCATTTATTTAGAATTATAAAGACATCTGCAAATCCCACAAACTGTGATGAATTTAACCTGTATTAGTAAATCTTATGTTAAAGATTACCTTAAGATATCAGATTTGTTTTCTGAATGAACAACCAGTTTACTGCACTGGTTAAGTTCACATAAGCGTTCTTCATACCAGTATTTACCTAAAATTCAAATATCCTTCATCAGACGCTTTCACGAATATATGTATGCATGAAGTAAATATTTGCACGCATGTAACTATCCTTCTTTACAAATCAACCACGGAAAACCATGTTTAGTCATAGAGAATTTGCGGGTTCGTATCTCGGGGTTGATATGAATTTTGTAGACGTTCAGTTGACTGTAAACTATAGGTTTCGACTTATTTACTCCTCATGTGAAGGCAGTGCTCCAGAATCCAACTAAACCCAGTAGTCATAGCACTACAGTTGAGAATTGCTTCATATTGATAGAGATGTAAATTTTAGGGTTGATATCGAGGTCACTAAGAGGGATGAACCTACCTGCTGATTTTACAATATGTAGAGATCAAAGCGTATGTGCGTAGTAAGAAATAATTCACATTATATTAATTCAGGCATGCATAATGAATTAAGTCCACATTGTTTAAAATTTGAAATTTAATTTCAAAGCGTGAACGTTCCGAATTTTTTAAAAAAAATCGGTTTTCATGTATGTTTAAAATATAACGGAATAAATTTGAATAAAAAGTAGTCAAAAGGATGTGCATAGTTGTAAAAAGGTAAAAGTATATGGCTGAATGATTTGCCAGCCTGTAAGTATCATGTTGAGAGAATGCCATGTCGCGAAAACGAATGTAACAGTAGCAGAAAATAATTTAGGATTTAGAAGTAGTCTGGAGGATTCACCACGGTCAGGATGGCCTTTCACCTCTCTGACAAATGTGTAAGATCAAACAATGGCTACCTGATATAATGGTTAGAACACTTGTAAATGTAAGCCTATTCAGTTCGCGACCGATTCTGCTTTTCTAGAAGTGAAATGGAGAGTGTAAAAGAGGGTAAAGAGATAGTGACAGAGATGAATCGTGGCAGATTTCAGTGCAGTATAAAATGATTTGCTGTAGCATAACATCATTATAATTCCTAGGACGCTAATTCTGATCTCGTTTACCTTATATCGTAGGCATTTAAAATGTAAAATTTAAAAATTTAGAAATATTAGAAATTTAAAATTAAATTATAATAATGAATTAGAAATAAAAAATTAAAAAAAAATAAAATAAAAAATTTTAAAATAAAAAGCAATAAAAGCAGCATTTATAAAGTTCAGGAATATTTAATTTTATTCGGTTATCCAGTAACCGGAGGATAATTTTAAAATTACTATCCGATAGCCGAGTTTACAGAAAATCCGGACATTTCGAAACCCCAGTTATAAAGATTCTGAAATATTGAAATGTTGCTCTCAAGATTTTGAATATTATTGACGACAGGGAGACCCTTATTGTAAATCAAAAATATTTACAAAACGAATAGTTTAAAAACAATCATAGAAAGTAATTTATACGGCATTGCGACTATGAACACCATTAGTTTATTCTGTTTGTAAGACACCATTAGTTTGTCTTCTAAAAAGTATGTAAATATTTTACAATGTCTTGTTTTTACTGCTTTTAGAGAGATATATTGATAACTAGTCTAGACTCTTACGTTAGTGTCAGACAGTATTTAAAGAAAGCATCTTTCCTCAAAGGTATGATGAAAGAAACTCGAAAGCAGCATTACGAAACAAAAGTGTGATCGGCGCTAAGGAAAATCAGCCTAAAATAATAGCTGCCACATCTTCTTAATCAGGAAGGCACGTGTTTGTCATTCCTTAATCAAACGCCATCTATAGAAATACTATTCGCTCGAAATACGTGACAGAATAACAAAATTAGCCTTTTAAAACTTTTTTTAAATTGGATGGTTGGTAGCGATATGATTAAGCTTTGCTACGCAAGTGCCAATTAGACTGGGACCTCCAGTTTAAAGACGACTCCGAATACTTCTAAACAGCCATACCAACAGTGGGTCTCGAACCCACGGGATCGGGACTTAATATTACCACCCAAGTCATTTGGCCATCACCCAGCACTGCAACGGAATGAAAATTAACAATAAATAAATAAATAAACGTTTCATGCTCGGGAGAGACGTTATTAACTTTAACTAAAATTTATTACTTTTGAGATCACATTTTACATGTAAAATACTTTGGAGTAGTACCACTTTTATTCGTTTGATTTGTTGTAGGAATATTCATCACAAAAAAAAGAGCTGAAAATTAAATTTAAATTTTGAAGCAAAATTTCTGAGCCCCAACAAAAACTTCTGAATCACCATTTACATATATTCACGAAAGGTGATAAGGAAAAATATTTATAGTATCATATTTATTGTATTCGTATGTATCTCTATCTTATTAAAATATAGGGGTTCTCCGATTACCAATTACCGATTATACATTTATATATGTGTGCGTGCGTGAGAGAGAGTGAGAAAATTCTGAAAATATTTCATATTCCTGAGGCGTTATGGCAGATGTTGATATGTCCGAAAAATTCAATTTTATGTTTTAAGTTGATATGTCACACTTAAAATTGGTTCTTTAATGTGGCAAAAGCTGATAGTGGAATTGTTAAATAATACTAAGTTGTTCGTGTTGGCAAATACTGTTATGTATAAAAGAGGTAATACTTGGTCCCTAATTGAACATTTTAGTCCATAATTCAAAATTTTCATTGAAGACCATATACTTGAGGTTATTACATTACTTGAATATAATGAGGTTGAATGAGGTTGAATAAACATTATTGAATACCTCATAATGCGTATTAACCAAAGAATATTTGGATTGAAAAACTTAATTGAGTGATTTTATATTTCACAACAAAAGTTACTTTTTAATTTGCCGAAAACATGAAAAAATGACATATCAACATCTGCCATAGTTCCACAGATTTATTCGATAAATAAAAGTTGAAAGTGGAAACTAACACATAAGATCCCCCAATAAATAAATAAATATACCCGAAATATTAGTCTAGACCAGTGGTTCCTAAACTTTGTTGATGAGGGACCACTTGTAAAAAAGAAAAAAATGTCGGGGACCATCTCCCAACAGATACTTTTAGAGTCAAAAATGGGTTTTATTTTCTAAATAAACAAACTATTTGTCATAAACAATTTTAATAAAAAGTTGCAAACAAACTTAATAACAATAACAAATTGAACGTAAAATAAAACTGAATAGCAAACACAAAAGACTGCGAAAGCTTAAAAATGAACGAGCTTTTTCAGATTGCATTTGCTTTACTAGATGTAATATTGCAATGATGCTGCGAAATGAGTGTGGTGCAAGTCCGAGTCACAGAAAATATATTAGAAATTTTTAAGCACAACAAGAATTTTTCGGTACTAAAAACGGCAAAATTATGTTGAGGAATTCTTAAAATTTGAACGAAAAATTGGGAACTAAAAATTTTTTTGCTCCCAGTTTAAAAAAAATGTTTAAATTCACAGTCGGTTTGAAACGAAGAAATTTTTTTATCACTCCTGACCTCACGGAACACTTCTTGGGTTTTCTCCGATCACCGGTTAGTAACCATTGGTCTGGGCAATAATGATTATATTAACAATAATATTATTATTTGACTACTTTTTCTAGTATCTCTTTTAGTGTATCTTCTTGATCTGGTTTGCCTATGTTAATTTCATTACCAACAATTAAATTATATATATATATATATATATATATATATATATATATATATATATATATATATATATATATATATATATATATTACTAGGGTCACATTGAAACTTTTGAGATACGGCTAAATAGTATAAATTAAACTTACTAACTCCTATGAGTGTTTTAATTAGTTCCCTCTAAGATCAATGCACCTTTGTAGGCGAGTTTTCCAAAGATTAAATGCCTCAAGCCATCCATTTCTTGGAATAGATAAAAAATATGCTTTTATAGCCTCATCAATCTCATCTTCGGAATGAAAACTAGGCCCACGTAAATTTATTTTTCTATAAAAAAATAGTCAAAAGTTATACACAGCAAGATCAGGAGAATAGGGTGGATGTTCTATCACTTTGATGTTATTTTGCTCAAGAAATTCGATTTCTTCATGATCTTGAAGTGCAACTTATGACGTTGATTCTTTATGGCAAAGCAGATCAGGGATAAAAATATCGGATAAGAGAGCCGAAGATGAGGATTCAAGGCTTTACAGGAGTCTCAGCTCCTGTAAGTAGTTGTTACAACGTCACGATAACCAATTCTAACTGTTATGATAAAAAAATTAACTTCGCTGGATTTCGGTTAATTAAGCGCTGGGGCTAATTAAGCGCTGGCTTTCGGTATCTGAGTCCGTGGGTTCGAGTCCCACTCTTAGTATGTAAGTTTGTAGCAATTCGGAATAGGCTTTAAGCAGTTGGTGCCGATCTAATTAGTCCTCGTGTAGCAAAAAATGATCGTAACGCTACAAACCAAACTAAACCGTAAGTTACTAGAATATTGAACATTTTCAGTTTTGTAATGTTTTACATTATAACTAACGTCGCCATAAGTTTACGTAAAACGTTACGTGATTTAATTTTCCAATATCTGATAAATAACGCCTTTACGTTTTTCTTACTCATTAGTAATATTCTAAGAGTATGACAACGAACCTTTAAGACACTTCGTTACGTATATAAACGATGTCGCTGTGTCATCTGAATAAAGATAATCTACAATTTTTCTTTGCCATTGAAAGAAAATTATATTTATTTCCATGAATTTTATGTATTTTTAGACACATAGAAACAATAAAACTCGTATTACCTCTCACTATAGCAGTAATTTTAGAGAGCATTGTTCTCATAATAACATCTTTCCACTGGCAATTTTAAAAAGTGATCATCGATTTTTCAACAATCTAAAGAGCTTTCACAATACTTTAGGAGGAAAAACGTGGAATTCCTATTTAGGCGTAGGCGAAGATAATAATAGAACTCTTTTAAAGATTTATTTATTTGCATTATTGATCGAAACTGGGAACATTTCGTGATACATGATGGACTGCGATAAAGGTTTTCTATCAAAGAGATACGAATATTATATAACATCATGTTTTTGAGCCATCCACTGCAATCTTGCATTTCTTGAAAAATTTGTGATGAAAGGGAATTCATTAGCACTAATTAACTATAACTTTTGAAAATAATCAAGGATTTATTAGGATAATTTTAATTGTAAGTTTCAACTTAATTTTCATGTTTTCCCTCATTTTTTTGTAAAATACTCATATTTGTATATAAACAGCAAAATGTTTCTATCGACAGGAGAATCTAATTTCTCTAATATTCTGTAGGTATCATCAGTGAAATATAGGTAGACTTAACACTCGATTATGGTTTTTGGGTCCAGGATATGAAGCAAGCACATGAGTTTCCTGTAATTCTTAAACGTAAAATCCCCGCTCTGTAAAAAAACAAACAAATTTTTTTGAATGACATTCTTTCCTTTTGATTTCGTACAGTAAAATGTTATGCACCAAGCTAGATTATCCATTTGTAATATAGTAAAGGAGTTTCGACTGGTTCAGCGTAAAGTTTGATATCTCGACTTCCATTGTTGTGATAAGTAGGTGACTTATTCTTTCCTTCTTATTTGTGGCATATTTTGAAAAGTTGGTTGGTAGACTTAGCTACGGGGATCTTTGAATATTTTTAATGTGTACCAAACTATTTGACAGACTTTTCTTTTATCTTTCTCTATTTCTTCTGTAAAATAAAATACATTAACAATGTTTTTTTTCTAAGAATTTAGGGTTGTTATGGAACTCACTATTCTCAGTTCTCAAGGGTAATTTTAACAACTGTCTATTTTGTATCGATGTTAGATTATTAGTCTTCTCTCATATGAATGCAATATAAACTGGATATCATACTAGACTATCAAAACATTAAAAGCATGTCCCAGTTCGTATATATAGGTCTAGGCAATGCAAAGATGTTATAAAATTATATCTAGAACGCGTGATGTAGGAATTCATCTTGTAACTACTCTGCGTATTTTTCTCCGTGTTCAAAAACAAAGTACAATTTCAAAAGACTAGGATCAGATATATATATATATATATATATATATATATATATATATATATATATATATATATAAAACGCTTATTAAGTCTCTAGACACAAAGTATCCAATAATCTTTTAGTTTACATTCACATATTATTAGCGTATGCTAAATATCAATTCGTTAGGGTCAACAACCTAATGAATCTCATCTGAATACGATGGATGCTGAAAAATATTATGATGAATTAAATGATAAAATTATATCTAGAACGCGTGATGTAGGAATTTATCTTGTAACTACTCTGCGTGTTTTTCTCCGTGTTCAAAAACAAAGTACAATTTCAAAAGACTAGGATCAGATATATATATATAAAACGCTTATTAAGTCTCTAGACACAAAGTATCCAATAATCTTTTAGTTTACATTCACATATTATTAGCGTATGATAAATATCAATTCGTTAGGGTCAACAACCTAATGAATCTCAGCTGAATACGATGGATGCTGGAGGATTAGCAACAACAACAACAAAGATCAAATTCTATTTTTTAACAATTTTTGGAATGAATAACGTAAGCCCGAGTGGTTGGTTGGATTACTGATTTGACAATTTTTGACACAAAATCTTCAAAGTACATACTGAACCAAACAGTCTATATCTTAAAACCTTAGATATCACAAAAGATAGTGTAAGGTGTAGAGGGGCATGAAAAATTCCAACTAAATGTAATAAAAATCTAACACAAATGTAAAAGCATAGTCAGATAAAAGGAAACAAATCTAAATGGAATTGCATATGACCGATTCTTGTAGCATATATGAATCTTTTCATCTTCGACATGAATGATAGGAAATCCGATATCAGGAAAGAAACTCCTAAACTGATACGATTCAAGCCGTAAGAGACAGAGATTGAAGTTTTCAAAACTGTTTGACCCTCCATCGAAATAATCATACAATACTGGTAACCTTAATTAACATTAATTGGCTCTTATAGTTCAGGGTGCAAAAGTAAATGACTCCAGGAACAAAGTTAATATAAAACTGTTGAGCAAGTAAGATTTCCCGAGTGAATAACACAAAGGTAGGCGTATAATCCTTCTAAATGTGATTGCAAATTTAGGAATAGGAAGTACACATAAACTAGGTAATCTACTCAAATTTTATATATTTTAAGCTGTCTTTTATTCACTTGACTCATTTTCGATTATCCCTTATACGGAGGATGAATCGATACATTCCAAATGATGATATGAGAAGAATTTGCATAAAAATGAATTGTACGATCAAAGAACTCCACAAGAAAGAAAATTAATTAAACCTAACTCCTACAATAGAATGGAATGAAGAGGAAATGAGTTTATTCTCTCTCTCTCTGTCTCAACCTGTCTCTTTGTCTGTCTGTCTGTCTGTCTGTCTCTCTCTCTCTCTCTCTCTCTTTCTATATATATATATATATATACAGGTGGTTATCAAAATAATGCAAACACTAAGAAACATCATGAAAATCTTTATTAATACGGCCTAGGATCACCTTTGGCATGTAATACCACCTGATTCCCCTTGGAAATGGATTATGCAAGTCATGAATAGTGGTTAAGGATATACCATCTTTCAGGGAAAAATCCTGAAAGTTCCTGTAGAGATGCTGTGGTGGATATCGATACCTGGATCTATCCGCTTATATACATCACAGTGGTTGTATGATATATAGTCGGGTGGATTGTACAGTAGGGTGGAACGAAAAAAACTTCTTTTTGAATTTCAATATGCTCTATTTTTCAAAAGTTGTCTTTTAACAAAATAAAGACGGAAATTAAATATTAGCGTAATTGGTGCATGTTTTCAGTTGGTGCTAGAAGGGCAAACTTTTGGTTTTTATTAAATTTTTGACAAATTTCGCAATTATTTTGAAATTGAATACACTTGTAGTACAAAAAGTAGCAAAATATGTAATTTAAACATTCCTTTTAGTTTAGGAGATCTGCTAAACAGATTATATAATACGTTTTACTTCATAAAAATAATACACATAAAGGCACTTAAGGACGAGGCACTTAAAAGACACTCGGACATCACGGTGGAACGAAAAAAAATTTTTCGGAATTTCAATATGCTCTAGTTTTAAAAAGTTGTATTTTAAAATTAAAATTAAGAATATGAAATCTTTTTGCTCTACTAAAATATTTTTAAGTGCTACAAAGGTCTTCAAAATGGATATTTTTATGAAAAAGTGATTATATTTGTATTTTTTGTTAATTTCTTTTATAGTTTATTAAAATAATGTATATTTACTGTAAATAAAATATTCAAAATATGATATTTTGACAGAAAACTTGCATATTCTAAGTATTTCTAATTTTTAGATGCTATAACAGAACAACTGATTTTGTGGAATTTCGCGATTTTCATCATATTACTTTTACAGTAGCATATTCTTATAATACACATTGGAATGAAAGAAAAACAATTTTTAATTGACGGACCTTAGTTAAAATAAACAAATCACACTTATTTAGAAAAATATTAATTTAATGTCTATAAAGGCAAAACGTTATTTTGAAAAAAATATTCACGCTTTTCAAAAGTCCATATTAATCACACATGGTTTCCATTACTTATTTCACTGACACATTGAATTGTTTTTTGTTTCAAATTTTGGCATTATCTTTTGAGAATGTATTTTTGTTTTTATCAATGCATCTCTTGCAGAAGTACCACGAACGAAAAGGATGACCAGATAGCTAATTAACAATCCTTTCTACTACTTGTGTGTGACATGGAATGTTGTTGAAGTCAATAATTTAAATGAACTGCCCCTACGCCATCTATTTTGTTTCCTAGATGGAAAAACTAAAGGTCTAAATTAATTTGGAGGAGAAATAGGTAAACAACTTGAAAACTGCTATGAACTTCCAGTGATTGAATTTACACCTATTGAAAATAACATTCCATTACTAGAAATTAAGGAGGATTTAAGTGTGGACCCAAAATATTTGTTAGAAATGTATAATGCAATCTCTGTTGGAAAATGATCTTCTGAGTTGTCCATGAGAAAACCAGGAAAATTTTGTCATTCACGAGGGCTTACATTAGTAAACCGAATGCTTCGCTTGTATGTGGGAACAGAATGTCCTGCAAAAAATCTCCGAATACTGACTAAGTACATTTTGAAAGTTTATGCACCAATTTGGTTTAACATAAAGCTGAAACCATCTTGTATCCGTGGATCGAAGCACTTGTGGAAACTTGTAAGCTATTCACGTTACCTCAATCAGACTCTTAAAAATGTAATTGACCTTGCCATTCAAAGAAATGCATACTTCTGAAAATCTCCTCCTTTGTATGATATTAGACGATCGCAGTCATGTAAGAGAGCTTGGATTATACGGGATTCTAAAAGCAAGGGCGGAAAATGAAGGAGACATCAGAAATAATTTAGTTCCACGTATAAACTTTGATGCCGAGGATTATATTGATATGATTGAGTGGAATGATGTTAAAGTAACAGAACCTCCTATGACGAGGCATGTTTCTGATCGAAAACAGTTTATAAAGGAAGCAAAAGAATCTGATCACGAGAAACAAATTATTGACTTCAACAACATTCCATGTCACACACAAGTAGTAGAAAGGATTGTTAAAATAGTTATCTGGTCATCCTTGTCCGTTCGTGGTACTTCTGCAAGAGATGCATTGATAAAAACAAAAATACATTCTCAAAAGATAATGCCAAAATTTGAAACAATAAAACAATTCAATGTGTCAGTGAAATAAGTAATGGAAACCATGCGTGATTACTATGGACTTTTGAAAAGCATGAATATTTTTTTCAAAATAACGTTTTGCCTTTATAGACATTACATTAATATTTTTCTAAATAAGTGTGATTTGTTTATTTTAACTAAGGTCTGTCAATTAAAAATTGTTTTTCTTTCATTCCAATGTGTATTATAAGAATATGCTACTGTTAAAGTAATATGATGAAAATCGCGAAATTCCACAAAATTAGTTGTTCTGTTATGGCATCTAAAAATTAGAAATACTTAGAATATGCAAGTTTTCTGTCAAAATATCATATTTTGAATATTTTATTTACAGAAAATATACATTACTTTAATATACTATAAAAGAAATTAACAAAAAATACAAATATAATCACTTTTTCATAAAAATATCCATTTTGAAGACATTTGCGGCTAAGTATTTGAAGACATTTGCGACTAAAATATTTTAGTAGAGCAACAAGATTTCATATCCTTAATTTTAATTTTAAAATACAACTTTTTAAAACTAGAGCATATTGAAATTCCGAAAAATTTTTTTTCGTTCCACCGTGATGTCCGAGTGTCTTTTAAGTGCCTCGTCCTTAAGTGCCTTTATGTGTACGATTTTTATGAAGTAAAACGTATTATATAATCAGTTTAGCAGGTCTCCTGACTAAAAGGAATGTGTACATTACATATTTTGCTACTTTTTGTACTACAAGTTTATTCAATTTCAAAATAATTGCGAAATTTGTCAAAAATTTAATAAAAACCAAAAGTTTGCCCTTCTTGCGCCAACTGAAAACATTCACCAATTACGCTAATATTTAATTTCCGTCTTTATTTTGTTAAAAGGCAACTTTTGAAAACTACAGCATATTTAAATTTAAAAAAAGATTTTTTCGTTCCACCCTATTGTACAGGGCAAGATACGATACTTGACTTCTTTTTCATGCACTTCAAACCAATACTTGATAGATTTAGCTGTACGTATAGAGGGATTGTTATCCTGGAGAAAGTCTTCTCCTGCAAGAAACAATGTTTGAACCATAGGATGGACTAGTGAGCTAAAATTTCGACATAGTCCTTCCCATAGTATCTCCCTTTTAGGGTTACAATAGGGCCTGAATAAAACCATGAAATGCCATACCAAACCCTGATAGATCGACCTCCATGATTGACAGGTGAGATGAGACAGCCAGAATCTGACGCTTGTGAAGGTGTTCTCCAGACATACGCACATCCTGTTGCAAGGAACAATGTGAACAATGATTCGTCGGACCAAATGCCGCTCGTGGTTTTGCGTTCGTGGCACCATTCTGGGTGATATTTTGTATTGGCATCTATTCCAAGTTGCTTGGGAATAGCTACTCTTCCGTAAATTATTTGTTTGTGGAGTCCCCTTCTACCTCTAATGTTTGATACCGGAACATGCAGATGAAGATTGAGCTCTTCGGTCATTTTTGTTGCAGTTTCTTTCTTTCTTCATGTCACAATCCGCTTCAATATCTCGTCCGTCTCTTTCACTCAGCTCTCTCTTTCGTCCACTATTCTGTTTGGCAAAGGATGCTTTCCATGCACTCTGTATGCTATCATGACTCGATACCATAGCTCAAAAAACACCCATTAACCTGGGGGTTGTAGTAACAGATACTCCGATTTAAACGCTCTCCAAAAATTTGCCCTTTTTGCAAGGTCTGCAAGGTTTGATATTTTACGCTGTTTCCCCCAAAAGCATGATGCCCTATGCTTCATTACTGCTATCTGACAGTAGAATAATACATACAATATATTATATAAAAAAATGCCGGGGGCCAGACTTGTTTTTTAAGGAATACGAAGCACATTCATAAACACCACTAATATTGATAGGTGTTTCCAATATTTTGATAACCACCTGTATATATATATATATATATATATATATATATATATATATATATATATATATATATATACAGTCGATTCCGGTTAATTGGACCACCGGTTAATCAGACTAGCCGCTTATTCGGACCGAATCCCGGCTTATAACATAAGACTTGTTCGTTTAATCTGACCAACCGGTTATTAGGACCAAAATGACCGCGCTCCGATGTGATCCTGTTAACCTCAATCGCCTGTATATATATATATATATATATATATATATATATATATATATATATATATATATAAAATGGGAATTTCCTTTCTGCGGGCTCTGCGATCTTCAGAAGATGATGGATGAGACTCACCCACTTTGATGTCCTCCCCGATATTCCTTTCCGATCGTTATTGGGAAGTAAGGGACTCAGTGAGTGCATAGATTATTACTGTAGCACAATATATATATTTGGAAACCCCATAAAAAATGCAGAAACCCGTGACACACACATGATGTCGATGTACATGTAAAGGAAAACGATTCTTTCAGTTCAAGTGATTTTTTTATGGGCATAGAAGATCAGAGGGTATATGATTGCATTACAACAGTCTAAGTGTCAGCGGAGAGGTCTGAAGACCATCTGGAATTTACTGTTTTTCTAAGGTGATGCGGTTAATTAGTCTTTCCTCATTGAATCGTAAACTTATCGGGAGACTTTTGGTAGAAAAATCTTTGAAAAATCTCACTGCTGTTGTTTGGTAGTAGTCGGGAAATCTCTGAGGCATCATATTCAATTTTCTAAACGATCGACCCTAAAACTGCACTTCAAAGTATCCTCGCTACTTTTCAGAATCTGAAGCAGAGGAGTTAACCGGAAGTGACAAAGCTTCTCCTAACTGGATATAAGTAGTTAAAAAATTTGCCAAATTCAAAGCTTGAAAATTTGAGTATGGGCTTATTTTGAGGGTTTTAATTTGTTTCTCGTGTCAATTTTAAAATGAAATGTCAGCATAATTAAACTTCCTTCTTCAATAAAATTATTGACAATGAGGATTAGTGACACCAAACTGCTTGTCAAAGTTTAATTTTGGAGATCAGTGTATACACACTATAGTATTTGTAAAAATAAATTTTTCATATTTCTATTGTCTTAAATGGATTTATACTTGATAAACACTTTCTCCACTTAATGGAAATTTTAAATGAAGTATAATGCATAACTTATAGAAGTTTAACAAAATATGAAATGTACGAATTATTGTTTCGTTTGTGAATTTAAAATTGAAGTCAGAAGCTTGTGTTTTAAAATTTTGAATAATCCTTTTACACGTGATATGAGGAAAGACTGCGATAGTTTTGCGTATTTTCTTAAATTATTAATTCTTCTCCTATAAAACAGATGTGTCTGTGCGTATGTGTGTGTTAGTTCGGTAAATATGTAGTCGTAAGCCATTAGTGGTCAATCTTCAAAAAAGGACACAGATTCCCATATAAAAACATCTATATTAAGTTTAGATTTATTAACACATGTATAATCGTGTTTATGTTTATTTTTATGTATATATACATTAACATGATCATATACACTGAAGTGCCACTGAATTAGGGATAGCAAAGCCTATGCAAATTGTGCAGCGCTGCACATCATGTATGCGCAAGTGAGGGTGCTATGGTAACTGCATATATAGCGCGTACTGTGGTTGTTCTGAATTAGTTTGTGGCGGTCACGCGAAGAAGATGAAATCATCATGTAGATTTTCATGCAAATTCCTAGCGTGATCGCCTGCGCATGTGCGAGCTTCCCCAGAGCGACATATAAGCGGGCTCCACTCGACTCTAGCAGGGAGAGAGAGCAGTGATCCGCTGGCCGCACGCTGACAACATAGTGTTCCCGTCGAGCTCTCGTGTGCTCAAGCTGCAGGATATTTCTGGTGGTTATCGTCAATTGCTGTAGCACCGGATTCTTCAACTTCACCGACTAAAGAGTGTTCCCGTGTACCAGTGTGTGTCTCACCATTGATAAGCTGTACCCTAAGATCGCCTCACAGGACTCTTGTGCTGCCAGTCGTAATATTAATTTTATTGTGTTATTAGTATCGGTAGTTATATTATTTATTGATGTTTTTAATTGTAAGCGCAATAGTAGTTATTGCAATATTGCTAGTTTTCAATGGTTTTATTATATTCCAGTGATTGTGAACGGGGTTCATCAATAAACTGTATTGCATTATTTAACAAGTCTACTGTATTTACAGATACATTGTAAACAGCCCACGAGAGTGGGGATATGTGGTAGGTGTTTTGGGAAAACAATAACCTTCTGTAAATATCTAGCTGTAAATATTTCTAAGTTAAAATATTATATACCGGCACCTCCACACTGGTGACCCGGAATTCTGTTTACAGTATTATTTAATTAATATATATTGCTGTCTTTACTCGTTTTTGAATGTTTTATATAACTACCAGTAGATTTATGCTGAAAATTAGTGTATGAATTATGCCAACCACAGTATGCTCAGGCATGCAATAACTGCTCTGGAAACTCGCTATAGGTGCACTGGCACTCTCCCAGGTTGAGATTCTAACCTAATTCTCACTAGCTGAATATCTGTTCCTACTGCATTAACAGGAAAAAACTGCCCAGCTAGCCATCTGTAGTCATAATGACTGACGATAAAACCGAGGTCCGAGGGTCAGGTGTTTCCGATATAGCACGAGTTGCATTCAAACCACCGCCATTCTGGGATACAAATCCACGAGTTTGGTTTTTACAACTCGAATCTCAATTCAAGTTAGCTGGTATAACAGCCGACGAAACTAAATTTCACTCGGTTATTTCGGCAGTTGATACAAAGACTCTAAGTAGAGTGTCAGATATTGCAGAGAAACCCCCGTCAGACAACTTGTACGGCACGTTAAAGCAGCGTATACTTGATTTGTATTCTAGGTCAGACGCAGCCAGACTTAGGCTTCTCTTTCAAGACATACAATTGGGAGATAGGACGCCTTCCCAGCTCCTACAAGAAATGAGGAATTTAGCTGAAGGAGATATTAAGGACGACGTTTTAAAGAGTCTGTGGTTACAGCGCCTTCCGCTGAACACACAACAGATTCTGTCCATTTCTAACGATCTCCTGCCAAACCTCGCGAAAATCGCTGATAAAATTATGGAAATTTCCCCCATAACACCCACGGTTACAGCCGTAGCACAGTCAAGTGAGTTGAATTCTATTAAAACTGAATTGTCTAACATTAAGGAAACTCTTAAGTCTCTACAAGAACGCAGAGATAGACAAAGTCGCTTCAGATCAAACTCTGGATCTCGAAACCGTCTCAGGTCGAATTCAGAATCTCGTAAAAATGCTAATAGATTATGTTGGTATCATCACAGGTTTGCAGATAAAGCTAAGAGGTGTACAAAGCCATGCAGTTTCCAGGGAAACGACTAGGCACGTCGGTTTTGACGGCAACTGACGTGGCGACTCATCATAGCCGTCTCTTTGTTTTTGATAAGATTTCCAAGCAGAAATTTTTGGTTGATTCAGGTGCAATAGTGTCTTGTTATCCCAGGACGTTCGTATCTTGGTCCAGACAACAACCAGAGTGTCTGTACGCTGCAAATGGATCGGAAGTTCCTACTTTCGGTACAATACAACTAAAACTTGACTTAGGTTTGAAAAAGGAAATTTTATGGACGTTTGTGATCGCTGATGTTACAACACCTATTTTGGGAGCTGATTTCTTGGAAAGTTTTGCCCTACTATTAGACGTTAAAAATCGTAGACTGATTGAACAACGTGCGACCTCAGCTATTCATTGTTCTTCACGGGTAGATGCATATTTAACCCCCATCAGTACTAGTACACCTTTTTACAGTGTAATTATGAAATTTCCTCGAATTTTAAGTCCCAATCTTAATAGGCACAAGCTAACAACTACAGTAGTTCACACTATCGAAACTAAGGGTCCTCCAGTATTCGCAAAAGCTAGGAGGCTGAATCCTGAAAAGCTAAAAGCTTTGAAGAATGAATTCCTGGAATTGCTCCAGCAGGATATTATTCGACCTTCCAAAAGCCCTTGGTCGAGTCCAATACACATCGTGACGAAAGCCGATGGCAAGTTTCGAATCTGCGGAGACTACCGCAGGCTTAATGCCGTAACGGTACCTGACAGATACAGCATCCCTCATCTGCATGATTTTACTGCGGAACTGAATGGTAAGACAATTTTTTCTAAAATTGACCTTAAAAAGGCTTACCATCAAATTAAGATTGATGACGCAGACGTTCAAAAAACCGCGGTCATTACACCCATCGGACTTTATGAATACAATTACATGTGTTTCGGGTTAAGAAACGCCGCTCAGACATTCCAGAGATACATAGACAACGTTTTACGTGGTCTCACTTGCTGTTTTGCGTATATAGACGACATTTTAGTCGCCTCAACTGATGAGACAGCACACAAACAGGACTTAGCTCAAGTTTTTGAAAGGTTAGATAATCATGGCTTAGTCATTAATCATGCTAAATGTATTTTTGGTTCAAAGGAATTACAATTTTTAGGATTTCTGGTTACCGCGAAAGGAATTTCTCCAGCGCCAGACAAGATTAAGCATATAGCTGAATATACCTTGCCGAAAACGGTAGATAGTTTACGTCGTTTTTTAGCCATGATAAATTTTTATCACAGATTTTTTAGGCACGCAGCCGAAATTCAGGCTAAGTTATACCAGATGGTAAAAGGAAAGCCTAAAAAGGACAAATCTATTTTACAGTGGAGCGATGACACTCGAGAAGCATTTTTACAATGCTTAGACGTTCTACAAAAAGAAGTCAGGCTAGCTCATCCAGCAGCTAACGCCAAACTCTCTCTTATGGTTGACGCCTCTGACATTGCGATTGGAGCAGAGCTTCATCAAACAATAGATGGTACAGCAAGTCCCTTAGGATTTTTCTCCCGTCGACTTACGCCTACCGAAAAACGGTATAGTACATACGACAGAGAACTCCTATCCATCTACTCCGCTGTCAGACACTTTAGGCACTTGATTGAAGGATCCCAATGCGTGATTTTTACGGATCATAAACCATTGTGCTACGCATTTCAGCAGCACAGTGATCGTTGCAATCCCCGTCAAATCCGCCACCTTGAATTCATTTCGCAATTCTCGACGGACATACGTTATATCAAAGGAAACCAAAATGTGGTCGCTGATGCTATGTCTCGAGTCGACGCGATTAGACTAGGGTGCAAGATAGATTTACAGGAGTTAGCATCTGCACAAGCTGTTGACGCGGAATTACAAGAACTATTAAAAGGTAAAACAGGTTTAGAAATTAAGCAGATTCAATTAGAGACAGGTTCTCCCAAAATTTACTGCGACATTTCTACAGGTCACATTAGGCTATACCTACCAGACGAATTCCGTAAGGAAGCTTTCGCACAGGTACACAATATCTCTCATCCAGGTACTAAAGGTACAGCGAAGTTAATCCGAGAACGTTTTGTTTGGCCTAGACTGGAGGCTAACTGCAAAGAATGGGTCACAAGTTGCATTCAGTGCCAGAAATCGAAGATTTCGAGACATACCAAGTCTCCACTGGCTACATTTAAATGCCCTGACACTAGGTTCTCGGAAGTTCATCTCGATATTGTTGGCCCACTGCCACCTTCCAGAGGATTTCAGTACTTGCTAACTTGTATTGACAGGTTTACTAGATGGCCGGAGGCTTATCCAATTCCGGATCAAACAGCTGAAAGCGTCACGGAAGCGTTTTACACGGGATGGATTGCACGGTTCGGCGTGCCTGTTACAATCATTACTGATCAAGGCCGACAGTTCGAAAGTGAACTCTTTTCCACTTTAACAAAATTATTAGGAATAGAGCGCAGGAGAACATGTGCGTACAACCCCCGCGCAAATGGTCTAGTGGAAAGATTTCATAGACACTTAAAGCAGACATTAACGTGATTTTAAAAGCTTCCCAATTCTGGGTTGAAAAGTTACCATTAGCTTTACTCGGTATCAGAGCTAGCCTCAAAGAGGACATAACGGCATCAACAGCCGAAATGGTGTATGGCTCACCATTAAGATTACCCGGAGATTTTTTTTGTGACTCGAAAGATAGTCACGCGTTTACACGTTTTGAATTTTTAAAACGTTTGAAATCCCATATGAAAGAGCTGCGGCCAATTCCCACATCTAATCATTCGATAGGTAAAGTTTTTTTGCATAAAGAATTAATGCAAACCCCTTTTGTATTCGTTAGAATAGATTCAGTACGTAAACCATTAACCCAGCCATACGACGGCCCTTACAAAGTCATTTCTAGACACCCGAAACACTTCACACTAAGCATAGCAGGTCAAAAGAAATGCATTGCAATTGATCGACTCAAAGCAGCATTTTATCAAGACCAGCCAGTTTCGGAAGTTGTTGCGAAAGACGTAGGCCAAACCCCAACTGTCGTCACACGTTCGGGACGCAGGGTTGGGTTCGTGGTACCGTACCAAGCCTAGGGTCTTGGCACTTGCGGGGGAGTGTGTGGCGGTCACGCGAAGAAGATGAAATCATCATGTAGATTTTCATGCAAATTCCTAGCGTGATCGCCTGCGCATGTGCGAGCTTCCCCAGAGCGACATATAAGCGGGCTCCACTCGACTCTAGCAGGGAGAGAGAGCAGTGATCCGCTGGCCGCACGCTGACAACATAGTGTTCCCGTCGAGCTCTCGTGTGCTCAAGCTGCAGGATATTTCTGGTGGTTATCGTCAATTGCTGTAGCACCGGATTCTTCAACTTCACCGACTAAAGAGTGTTCCCGTGTACCAGTGTGTGTCTCACCATTGATAAGCTGTACCCTAAGATCGCCTCACAGGACTCTTGTGCTGCCAGTCGTAATATTAATTTTATTGTGTTATTAGTATCGGTAGTTATATTATTTATTGATGTTTTTAATTGTAAGCGCAATAGTAGTTATTGCAATATTGCTAGTTTTCAATGGTTTTATTATATTCCAGTGATTGTGAACGGGGTTCATCAATAAACTGTATTGCATTATTTAACAAGTCTACTGTATTTACAGATACATTGTAAACAGCCCACGAGAGTGGGGATATGTGGTAGGTGTTTTGGGAAAACAATAACCTTCTGTAAATATCTAGCTGTAAATATTTCTAAGTTAAAATATTATATACCGGCACCTCCACAAGTTGTTGGAATTGACAGTATCGGTAAACTGCCTGATTTAGACGCCTTCGATCGCGGGCAAATCGTAGGTGCGCGACGCATGGGCCATTCAATTTCCGAAAGCTAGGATTTTCAAGGTCGACAGTGTCAAGAGTATACCAAGAATACATGGATGGTGGAAAAAAACGAGCGATCGGGCAAACTGCAAAGGACAATTAGCCTTGACAGTGCGTGGTGAGAGACGGCTCAGGCGTATTGTACGTAGCCAGCGAAGCCAAACGTTAGCTCAAATTATCACCCAGTTTAATGACGGTGCCAGTCGTACAGTCAGTAAACGGACTGTGCAACGCTCGCTTCACCGTATGGGTTTCGGGAGCCGTCGACCTACGACAGTACCATTGCTCTATACTCGCCATCGGGCTGCACGTCTTGCCTGGGCAAGAGAGCACAGAGACTGGAGTGTAGAGGACTGGAAGCGAGTAGCATGGAGTGATGAGTCTCGATTCCGACTACTTAACGCCAAAGGGAGGCTGAGAATATGGCGTCAGGCTCATGAAGCCATGGATCCTGCATGCCTGACTGGAACTGTACAAGGGCATGGTGGCTCAATCATGGTCTGGGGTGTTTTTTCGTGGCACAGTTTGGGATCTTTGGTGCGTGTACCAACCTCCCTCAATGCAATTCGGTACGTAGAGTTGCTGAGTGATCACCTCCATCCGTTTATGCTGTTCTGTTATCCGCACGGTAATGGAGTTTTCCAGCAAGACAACTGTACCTCTCACAAGTCCCGGTTGGCTACTGGCTGGTTGGATGAGCATTCCTCTGACTTCTCTGTCATGAATTGGCCACCTAGAAGCCGAGACTTAAATCCTATTGAGCATCTTTGGGATGTTTTGGAACAAGGCGTAAAAGGCCATCACACAGCACCAAAGAACCTTACTCAATTATGGACAGCTTTAGCCAATATTTGGCAAGCCATTCCCGTGGAACGTTTCCAGAAACTTGTTGAATCTATGCCTCGTCGTGTGGCAGCCGTTATCAAGGCCAGAGGAGACCCAACTCGTTACTAGGTAGGTATCCCTAATTCAGCGGCACTTCAGTGTATATGTGTATGAGGAGGCAGTCATGCTAAACTTTTATGGTTAATATAAAACAGGGGTCTTTTGACATTTTACTAGTCATCTAATGAAATTGGTAATTGAACCTGCAGTTCAAAGAAAAGAGCAAGCGCCAAAATATTGAAATTCGTTTTTCTTTCCGCCAAACTGTTATTTACATATAGACGCTCCTTGTAATCTGTAAAAAAGAAATGAAAATCACTTATGTACTGGTGTAGTCAGGCCTGGCAATATTTGTCACTTTGAAGAAGGGAACATATCCCGGTTTCGTTTCCATCTTCAAACTATTGACACCGTACTTGGCCACACTGCCGCTCTTGTCTCGCTCTTTTACAGCTGAGGAAACTCTGGTTATATGTGTTCTGCATACACGATATGAAAACAGATTCTGTCGATTTCTACGTTTATCTAGAGGGAGAAGCTAAATGTGGACCTGACGAAATTTGTAGCATTTTGTGGTTGACAATTAAAAATATAGATCCTGAGGTTAAAGAACCTCACGTTTTCAGTGGCGCTTGCGGAGGCCAACACCGCAACAACACTCTAGTGATATTTTTTCTTAAACTGGTTGATACTAGGCGATTTAGAAAAAAATTATTAGTACTTCCCTGTCCGAGGGTACTCCTTCCTGCGATGTGATCGCAATTTTGGGACTGCTAAAAGGAAAATCAGACGAATGGATAAATTTACACACCGCAACAATACATTGATTTTATTAAATCCTCTATGAAGAAAATATTCAATGTTACTCAAATCTCCGCAAAAAGTATCCTGGACTTCAAGAACTGGTGGCCTAAGCTCTAATAAAGAACGGGAAAGTCTCTGGAAAAGTCGAAATTTTCTATTTCCAAATACAGACGTTTAGAATGCTCCATACCAAAATGTTATCTATCAATATCTGAGTTCATTCATGGTTTGGTGAAACACGAATTTTTACTCAAAAAGTCAAACATGGGAATATCCCAGATTCCAACAGAAAAATATTAAAATGAAAAAATTCCAATACAAGACAAGAAGATCCAGGATGTTGGCAAGATAGTTACTCACATTCCACATTAGGGAAAACCATTTTATGAAGAAGTTTTAAAGAGACCAACTACTGTAACCATGGCATATTATGAAGATAAAAGTGATGATTAGTAACGATTTTCATAATTCTTTACAAAATTTTACAAATCTTTGCAAAATTTTTATAAATAAAAATGTTTCTCATTTTTTAATTATTGATTTTTATGCCTATTTCATAATCAGTTTGAAGAAGGGAAAATTCCATGGTTTTTAAGTACCGTATAGTTTATTTAAGGACAATTTAACTGACCTGTCCAGGGCACTGGAATGGCTTGTGAATGTAAAGAATCTTATATAAAAGTTTAGTGAAGAGAAAATAATAAATAAGAAAAGTATGACGTTTCTTTTAATTTCCCACAAAAACAGTTTTTGGATTCGTTCCCTTCTTCAAACTGCAGGTTCAATTAAGCCAAAACAAAAGCACTGAAAGGCAAATTTTGTTGTTGGAAGCAAAATAGTGAGACAAGGATATGAACTCAAAAACCTTCCGACGATAAGTAGTTACACAAAAGGATCAAATTGACACATTTGCAGAATGGCTCAGGGCTCTAAGTCAGACTGACGTACATAACATTTAGCAAAGAAAGTGGCCTAACAAGATGTGAATGAGGAAATTTGACAGGAGGAACGGAGCAGAGGCAAAAGTCGCCTGCCGAAAGCCTGTTTGCCTCGAGCAAAAGGAATTACATCACGTGATGCTTAAAACATCTACTCACTAAAGATCTAAGCCAGTGGTAGCCATTCTTTTTAGTGAATGTGCCAAATCAAAACAATATGAAAATTCTACATGTCACAATTAATATATACCGTAGTATTTAAATTGAAAAAAACATAATAATCATAGAAGTGCAGAACACAGCCACACATATAAACGCAATTCTTTTAATTTTATCTGACACACTGGCGTAAATATTTAAAATTATTTTTAATTATATTTTAACATAAAGATATACTGGTAATCGGTTATACTATTTAATTAATTTATTTTTTTTCGCCTGAAAGTGGTTTAGAAATGTTTGATTTCACAATAAGTGAATAATTATTGCGTGTGTATCCCAATTTATTGGAGAACAACTTGGAAAACCCACCAATATAAAACCTGTAATAAAAACTTGCAGATTTCTGAAAATTTTCAGATTTCAAGATTTTTTTTCAGACATCGAAAATGAATGGCGTGCGACTTGAAGACTACTTATGCGCTACATGTTGACCACCTCAAATCTAAGCTGTTTTTCGGACTAATTAGAAATTAAAAATACTAAATTATCTTTTTGATACACTATAAATAATATTTCATAAAGTGATAAAATGCGTACCTAATGCATCAGCGTTTGAAAGGAACAAAGAGTGTTTGCGATGGAAAAATAATTTGAACTGAGAAACACTGAACATGGACGGAATGGCCCAGTTGGCAAGAGCAGCGGGTTAGTGATCTGAAAGTCACTGCTTTGATTATCGGCGTGACAAATCCACTGCCGTGTACACTAATGGCGGCTGGTGCAATTAAAAACTTTCGTGGATGCAATGTACTCCAAGTTCTTAAAATTACCTCTGCAGGCGTGGTTCAAGTGTTCTGGTCTCATCACTTGACTCAGTTCAAAATTACAGACTTGTCCAAGTCGGACTCTGACCCTTGTGATGCCAGTCAAAATAGGAGTCGCACCTTAATCGCCCATAGCCTTCGGGACTTGATCTGATGTTGCTGTCGGTCAAGTGGCATAAGCAACAACAACAATACTGAACATAAATTACGAAATCTTTTTGTGACACATAACTATTGCTATTGGGTATTTCATAAAACATTTAGATATAAAAATTCACAGGACAACCTAATCACGTTTTAATGGAATATGAATCTGTTTGTTTTACGGTATGTGTATTACAAATTGCAATGCTGTCAGTCGATAGAATAACTCTCAAAGAGTTTTTTTGATTATTTATGAAATTTCAAGGTAAAATAAATTATTTTAAATATGTATAAGATGTATTTTGGAAAATTTTTCCAAGTACGAGATTTAAACTTGTGCTAAGGTTTAAAGCACCTGCTTTTCATGGGTCAGGAAAATGATGATGAGGTTATAATTTAAGATGAAAATGTCACGAAGTTTAATTTAAGATATGAATTTGAAATTTTGTAATTTCAAATCATTATCTCAGATGTGAGAAGGTATTTTTTATTCTAAAGATTATAAATATTATATAGAATTTTTTTAACTAAACATTTTTATCTAATTTTCTTGAATGCATCATTTGCGATAAGTATAGAAAGTGTGTATTATTCTGTGGTTTTTATATATATTTCGAATAGAGTCCGACAGGCTTTTCAGTGTCTGTCTTTAAGGCTCATTTTTCAGTGAAGGGAGATTCAAATTTTGGTCCTAAGAAGATCCTCAGAAGCAAAACATGTTGCAAAATAAGTGTTGAAGAAAACCAACCATGTATAAATCTTTTATTTCATAACTACCTAATAGAGTATTTGCTGATATTTAGATGACTGTTTCAGAACAGTCATCGCTACTAAAAACTAAGTTGATGTTTAGTTTGTTTAGGAGCATTAGATCCTCCTTTTGGCACACGGAGGCTAAACAGATCCGGATCTACAGTTCAAAGTCGAGTCTGAACAATTACATACACCCATATCAAATGGAGAACTCGAACCCACAGAATTTACTACACCGTTGACGTCGTACTAACTCTGATGGTGCAGTTATAGGGAACTGAGTGTCCTAATTTTTCAGGATTTTACTGGTATGTAGGGTGTAAAAGGACATTTCTTGAAAAATCTTCGCTACCTCCCATCTAGCAGGTCACCCTAATGATGATGGCCAGTATTGTGCATTTTTTTTCTATTGAAAATTAAAGACACAGTAAAAGAAAATTAAGATACAGTATTGAAACTGTATAAACTTGTTACGCTATTAACCTGTGAGCAAATTGCTTTTAAAATGTAGACGATTGGTGGTTAAATTATAATTCTCTTTTGTACGTTTTTTTTCGTGGTTTTGAATTAACACGGTCCAAGAAAAAGAACAAACTAATTTTTACACTTTTTTTTACTTTAACATGGTTTAAAAACCAAAAAAGGATTTTTTAAAAATATTGCATTGCACTGTACCTTATACTCGGAATTTTATCAGAGAGTACCTGGTGGTCATAAAGAAACTTTGCCGATATATGGACCTCTAACGGCCGTTCCGTTCAACCTACCGAGATGAAATTTCAGATATAGTTATTCAGAGGCATGAGCTCGGGATTTTGAGAACGGCAACACAGGGACGCTCACGGTTACGGTTATAGGTATAGAAACTCGAAATTTTCAAATAGCAACGCCCACTTTTTGCCGTCGCAAAATGCTCAGCGCGGGCGAAAACCTTAAAAAGCGTTGGAACGGTACGTGTATCAGAAAAAACTGACGCGTTATGCACGCACAAAAAACAGCTCTGCGAACGGCCAACAAAGACACGATCGGGGCGCAAGGAGGAAATTTGCATATGACAGATGCTAGAAATCAATCACAGAACGCCGTTCGCCAGATATTCAGCGTAGAAAACCGATAAAAAGCTCTCTTATCGTGTTTTTGTTAGCCATTCGCAGAGCTGCTTTTTTGTGCGTGCATAACACGTCCGTTTTTCGTGATACACGTATCATTCCAGCGCTTTTTAGGGTTCTCGCATGCGCTGAGCATTTTGCGACGGGAAAAAATGGGCGTTGCTGTTTAAAAATTTCGAGTTTCTATACCTATAACCGTAACCGTGAGCGTCACTGTGTTGCCGTTCTCAGAATCCCGAGCTCATATACATCTGAATAACTATACCTGAAATCTCATCTCGATAGGTTGAACGGAACGGCCGCTAAAGGGCAATATATCGTTTTTGTAGGCCGTTCGCAGAGCTGTTTTTTGTGCGTGCATAACGAGTCCGTTTTTTGTCATACACGTACCGTTCCAACGCTCTTTAGGGTTTTCGCATGCACTGAGCATTTTACGATGGGGAAAAAATGGGTGTTGCTTTTTGAAAATTTCGAGTTTCTGTACCTATAACCGTAACCGTGAGAGCCACTTGGTTGCCGTTCACAGAATCCCGAGCTCATACCTCTGAAGAACTATATCTGAAATCTCATCTCGATCGGTTGAACGGAAAAGCCGCTAGAGGTCCATATATCGGCAAAGTTTGTTTATGACCACCCTGTATTTCAGACATTGTAGATGATTTCGCGTTAGTTCATAGTAGTGATGGTGGAGTGGTTAAACTATCTACAAGTACAAATCTAAAAAGCCTCTAACTAGCCAATAAGCTTGGATAGCATTTTCTTATAAATGATGACAATGTCGAACGTGCTGTGCAGTTCCAACGTGATATAAAATTGATTACGGCACGCTATGAAGAATCATATAAAGAACAAACAAAAACAATATCACAGTGTCTGAAAACATAATTTACATTCAAAACAAGTTTAACACAAGATGTTAATTTTATTCTGCATACATCTGTGATATATCGCTATTAAATATTTCCAATGAAGAGAGTCATATTTTGCCCCTGATAAACAACAGAAAACGGGCACGTTTATTGTCTAGTAGACACATGAATGATTATGTTATATGTATGCAAAATATGTACGCAAATAAAAAAGGAAATTCAATTTATTTTTAACCACTTGCAACTGCCTAACTTTTTCTCTTTACAAAAATAACCCGTATAACCATAATTAAAATGAGATTTGTGGATTTACTCTTACATGTTTATTCAAATTCAATCGATCGTATTCAAATATCATATTGAAATTAAAACATTTTTACAAAGCATATTTGGATGAACCTATCTCCAGTTTTTATATATTCATTATACTTTTTTTACACTTAATTCTTGTACTGTAGTTAGTATACATACATACATACATACATACATACATACATACATATATATATATATATATATATATATATATATATATATATATATATACACTCATGGACAAAAAAATTAGCGCACCAAGAAGGAGTCGTCAAAATGAAACGAAATTTTACATACGTAATGACTACTTTAATATAAGTAAATGATAAGAAAATTAAAGAAAAAGGATAATTTATTTCAGAGAAAAAGGCAAAAGAACGGAGGAGTTAATACTCCGTTGGACCCCCTCTAGCGCGAATGCACGATGCGATATGGGCACGATGCGATCGGGCATTGAGTCATACAAGTTCTGTATGATGTCTTGAGACATTTCGTTCCATATTTGCTGTAACCTTGCCTCTAGTTCGTTCAAACTCGTGGGATGCCCAACTCGTCGTCCCAAATGATCCCAGATATGCTCGATTGGAGACAAATCTGGGGATCGGGCAGGCCAAGGAAGGGTAGTAACAGTGTGGAGACAGTCTTGTGACACCCTTGCCGTATGAGGCCGAGCATTGTCTTGTTGAAAAATGGCTCCTGGGAGCCGTTGCATGAGTGCCAACACATGTGGTTGCAGGATTTCATGAACATACCGCTGGGCTGTCATGGTGCCACGGAACAATACTAGGGGTGACCGTGTATTGTAGGCAATGGCACCCCATACCATCACACCAGCTGTGGGAGCGATGTGTCGCTGTACAGCAAAGGCAGGATTGAAGCGTTCACCACGGGCTCTCCACACACGAACACGATTGTCATCACTACCGAGATTGAATCTGGATTCGTCGCTAAAGACGACCTGGTTCCATTCCGCTGCAGTCCAGTTTCCTCGTGCGCGGCAAAACTCCAAACGGAGGCGTCGATGGGTGGGCGTCAAGGGCAGCACACGTAATGGGCGCCGCGATACCAACTGTCCTTCAGCCAGGCGCCTTCGTATGGTTCGAGAAGACACAGAGGCCCCTAGTGAAGGTGCTACCTGTGCCTGGATGGCGGCCGATGAAGCAGTTGGCTGTACGCGTGCATTTCTTACGATGTGGCGGTCTTCTCGATGACTGGTCTGTCGAGGGCGTCCTGAGCCTGGTCTTCGTGTACATGACATCTCTCGGATCCACTGGTGCCAACACCTCCTCACAACACAATCAGAGCGGCCTAATTGACGAGCAACTCTGCTAGCTGACCACCCAGCTTCCATCATCCCGACGATTCTCCCCCTCTCAAACTGCGACAACTGCTTATATTGTCTTCGAACACGGCGTAATGGCATGTCTATCTCAGCTCTTCCTTTGTAAATGATTCAGCACACTCAAACAAGCTTTGGTTACCTGTTTTATACTCCACAGAGTACGATGTTCAACGCCCTCTACCGGCTATACGTAATGCGCAATCACGCTGCATTTCTAATCATTTGCATATCTCCCCGACATGTACCTTCATTGCAAGTTTCGTTACGATCCCGCAATTATTTCTTGGTGCGCTAATTTTTTTGTCCATGAGTGTATATACAGAGGCTGTTCACACATTTTTTAGACGATGTATATTGTATTCACAAAACTAAATTACATAAAATTCTTGTGTTTTAAATGTTTTATTTGACATCCCTTATTCTGAACTATCTTTCGACACCGCAATTTCCAGGATAATAATGCCTTTTGAAGTGTCAGAAGAGGTATTCTATCCCATTCCTCCTGAACAGCTTTCCAGAGTTCTGTAAGGGTTTTGGGACGACGTTTGGATAATGCAGATTTTAAAAGTCCGAAAGCACAAAAATCCATAGGTGATACATCGGGAGATTTAGTAGGGATATCAGTGAAGGGTATGCCCTTGATACCAGTTTTTTGTTCCATTTCTTTTAGGAAATTTACAGTGGATTTTGATGTGTGAGTGCTAGCTTTGTCCTGATGGAGTCTCACAGATTGATGGCACTGTGGGTAATGCGATGGTATTTCATTCAGAAAAATTGGCGATAAAATATGTGCCTGATAGTATTTGGAGTTAATCTTGACATTTTTTCCACTCTCTTTATTTTTAACTTGCCATTATAAGAAAAACCAGCAACAATCATGAATCCCTTAGAAAAACTTTCTTTCGATTCTTTGAACCATGTACTTAAATTTTTTTCTCCCCTTTTATGATAATAAATGGCTCTTTTTTTGTTGCAATCATTTAAATACACCCATGATTCATCTACTGTGACAATTATTTTCCATTTTTCTTTGGATAAGTGTTTCTCATATAGAATTCTGCAGCGTGTCCTGCGTTCAGCGATATGATTTGGAAGAAGACGATGCACATTGCGTTTTTTCGCTTTCTTAAGATTTAAATTAACGTTTATCATTTTGTTTACAGTGGACACCGAGCATTTTAATGATTTTGCAACTGTCCTTTGACTAGGGGGATTTTCTTTTAACATTAAACAACGTACCTTTGCAATAGTCGAAGATGTCCGTTTTTTCCTTGGATACTTGTTTGGAATTTTTGTCCCACTTGAGGCTCCAATTTGACGTTTTTTTTCCTTTCTTGTTGACGATATTACCTATCGACGCTTTAGATATCACAAAACCATGACTCTCACATCGTTTTTGGATAACGGAGTATGCATATTTCTCTTCGGAAAGAGCATAAATGTAGCCTTCGAACCACTGCTTTGTTAAAAATGCCATTTTGAATAAAAACAAAACTTTCAAGCCGGAGACGATAATTGTGACTTTTAAAAACATAGTACAATTGCAATTATTTCTTTTGCAGCAAACGATTTTTTATTACCGCTTACCAAAATCGTCTAAAAAATGGGCGAACAGCCTCTGTATATATGTATATATATATATATATATATATATATATATATATATATATAGTTTACAAATGTAAATTACTTAATAGGAAACAAAAATGAGTAATTAAATTTTAGGCGCTAAGCTGCTCACAAAAATATTTACGATATATAGATATTTAAAATTAAGATGACTAAAAGGGCAGATGCGACCATTTAATACTCCTATAACCTGAAATAAGATAGACATATAAAAATAAGCAAAAAACGGAATTGGAGGTGTTATAGTTGATGACTGGGGGGGGGGGGGTTGTGACCCCCCAACCCCGGTTTAACATGTTTTTAGCCTGGCAACACTCCCGGAGGTCGGCTATAACACCAAGACAGTAATAAACAATTATGAAGAGGAAAAATATATTAGATGAAATAGATAAGTTAAACCAGATGTCTTTACTAATATAGTCAAATAAAACATAATTACAAGATGAATAGCGTTTTAACTTTTTAATAAAGAAAAAATAAAATTAAAAAAAAAAATCTTATTACTAAGATACAGAAATTCAATAATACTAATTAACTAAATAATTACTCACTAACATTTACACTATACACATTAAGATACAAAATACTTAGCTCCCACCAAGCAATGAGACACGATACTCATGCACACTCACTTTTATAGACATAGTAGGGATAAATATCGCCGTAGTAGGGAAAGTTTTAGTGTTGCCAACTTATTTTAAAACGATTCTCACAATCTTTATTGTCTAAATTAAAAAACTGGGTTAGAATTGATACGAGGAAATTGACAGGAAAACCCTGGTCAATAGCTATAGTTATGAATTTAATTATACTGACGTCCATAGTTTTTTTGTTTGAATGTAAACGTTGACAACGTTGATATCTACGATTTTACGGATCTTTTCAACTCTATCGACCTAAAAGATCTCTATAGTATTATACTTGGATTATACGATCAATATGATTTAAAGACATATATAACTGAAAACAAATATCGTGCGTTATTAGATCTTGTGCTTAATGAAACAGTTTTATATAATGGTAGAAACTTCTATAAGCAAATACATGGAATACCAATGGGTGGAGGATGCTCATCTGCTTTAGCAGATATAGACCTTCACTTTTACGAAAGAGGAGTAATGATTCTAAATGAACTTATGTTTTTCTGATATGTAGATGATATACTCATATGTTTTAATGAAAACTTAAATGAAATAGATATTAATTTTCACCCTAAAAATCTTAAATTGGTGGAGACTGATAAAGATAACGATGGAAATTTGGTATTTTTAGACTTGTGTTTAAATGTTAATCAAAATCTAATATCATACAGTCTATATGATAAACGCGAGTTTTACAACTTTAAAACTGTTAGGATTATGAATTGGAATAATGCTCTACATTTAAATATTAAACGCAATATAGTTACCAACCAGTTAATATGTTGTCAACGTTTACATTCAAACAAAAAAACTATGGACGGCAGTATATTTAAATTAATAACTATAGCTATTGACCAGGGTTTTCCTGTCAATTTCCTCGTATCAGTTCTAACCCAGTTTTTTAATTTAGACAATAAAGATTGTGAGAATCGTTTTAAAATAAGTTGGCAACACTAAAAATTTCCCTACTACGGCGATATTTATCCCTACTATGTCTATAAAAGTGAGTGTGCATGAGTTTCGTGTCTCATTGCTTGGTGGGAGCTAAGTATTTTGGATCTTAATGTGTATAGTGTAAATGTTAGAGAGTAATTATTTAGTTAACTAGTATTATTGTATTTCTGTATGTTAGTATTAAGATTGTTTTTTTAATTTTATTTTTTCTTTATTAAAAGTTAAAAAGCTATTCATCTTGTAATTATGTTTTATTTGACTATATTAGTAAAGACATCTGGTTTAACTTATCTATTTCATCTAATATATTTTTCCTCTTCATAATTGTTTATTACTGTCTTGGTGTTATAGCCGACCTCCGGGAGTGTTGCCAGGCTTAAAACATGTTTAACCGGGGTTGGGGGGTCACAATCCCCCCCCCAGTCATCAACTATACCACCTCCAATTCCGTTTTTTGCTTATTTTTATATGTCTATCTTATTTCAGGTTATAGGAGTATTAAATGGTCGCATCTGCCCTTTTAGTCATCTTAATTTTAAATATCTATATCTATATCTATATATATATATATATATGCTTGCTTGTATGTAATACGTTTATAAAAAATTATGTAACATATATCTTATATTTCATTAAGGTATTTTTAAATTATATCTTACATTCACATTTCTTTCTTTACACGGTCATAACCCTCATTGAGCTATGGCAGTACAGTACATCATTGTTCTATATAATGTTTTGAAAACATATCTTTAATTACTTTGAAAGAAATAAATTTCGAATTACTATATATATATATACACACAGGGTGTCCATCGAAGAAGTCCTGATTTCAAAATTAAAAATCTCGAAAACAAAGATCTGTAGAAGAATGCAACAAACGGTAATTTTATCGTGAAAGCTGTAAGAATTTTATACACCAATTTTCGAAATAGTTACAAATGCTGCTAACAGATGGCGCTCTACTACTTGTATCAGCATGCTTAAATAAACTCGTACTCTTTGCAAGCAGTCTTTGCAATCACTACATCACAATCTTTTCAAAATGTCCACCATTCGTTGTACGGAGGTGGCGCAAACGAACAATAAAATTTGCCATCACACCCTGTAGTGTCTCAACAGAAATCGATTCAGCTGCCCAATAGATCGCTGACTGAAGCTCGTCCAGCGTGGTAGGATGAGTCCTGGGGACATTATTTTTTGCTCCACATTTGCTCCACATTGGTGTATGTGCTCCACAAAAAATAGTCACAAGGACTCAGGTCCGGCGAGTATAGAGACCACTCCATGCCTGCGCCAGTAAATTGCAGTAAATTTGGCTAACAGCGATATCTGTTAGCAGCTTTTGTAATTATTTCGGAAATTAGTCTATAAAATTCTTACAGCTTTCACGATAAATATACCGTTTATTGCATTCCTCTACAGATCTTTGTTTTCGAGATTTTTAAATTTGAAATCAGGGACTTCTTCGCTGGACACCCTGTACATATATATATATATATATATATATATATATATATATATATATATATATATATATATATATTATTATTATTATTTTTATTTCAAATGGCAAGGCAAATACAAAGCTAATAACAAGTAGAAATACAAAAACACAGAAAGAGATGACATAAAATTGACCGCAGTCATTGCCTAAGGAGTTCTTTGGCCTTCCAGTAAAGCGCCGTTTCACAGTCGACTCTAAGGGCTGCACATTGGTGGAGGTGGTGTCTGTTCATAAGGTCATTAGAGTTACAGAGGGGACAATAAGGGCTTGAGAAAATTCCGATTCGGTGTAAGTGTTCTGCTAATCTGTCATGTCCAGTTAGTAGGCGAAATTGGACAACTGCGTGCTGTCGTGGGCTGCTGGGGACTCTCAAAAGATCCCCAACCCCCCAACGCTTCGATTTTATTCTGTCATAAATTTGTGATTTGAATAGTCTGTTTATTGTTTGCTTGATATACAGCTTTATAGAATGGTATGATAGTGGGGAAAATCTGGTTTGAAGAAGTCTTGAACCCTTTTTAGCGAGAATGTCTGCTTGCTCGTTTCCAAAGATGCCACAATGGCCCGGTATCCACTGAAGAATCACACGCTTCATTCTCCCAGACAACTCCCGTAGATATTGCCGACACAGGTAGATTTCCCTTGATGAAGGCGGACTAGATGAACTAATCGCCTGAATTGCAGCCTGGAAGTCAGAAAATATAGCCACTCTATCAAACTTGTCTTCAAAGATCAATAGGTGTTTAAGGGCTATACAAATAGCTTCTACTTCTCCATCAAAAGCCTTTCGATATTTTCCAGCAGAAGCATAAAAGGAGAATAGGTTAGAAAAAACACCGGCTAATGCCGAGTCATGATTTTCATAAAAAGATCCATCTGTGAAAATTTGCAACCACTGAGACTCGGGATAACTGCTGTCAATAGTATTAAGAGCATAACACCTCAAGACCTCTGGGGGTGTGTTTTTCTTAAAAAACTTGTCTGCAAGACTCAAGTCCGTTTCAACTTGGATCATCCCCAGTGTACTGGAAGGCCCTGCAACATCCTCAAGGGCAGCTGGAAATTCAAGATCCCGTCTGAGGTCCCTTACAAACTGAACAAAACCTTTTTGGGTCTTTAAATTTCTATCCCCTGTAGGGTAATTACTCTAATAGGTATTTGTAGTTCTAATTAGTTTCTCATAAAGAATGAGAGCTTTTTCCTCAAGTATTGTTTTAATGGGTTTACTGTTTGTCAATAGAAGCATTGCATCTGTTGGTGTTGATTTAACGGCTCCAGTAATCAATCTCAAAGATTGGTTTTGTAAAAGTTCAAGCTTTTTAAGATTTTCGTTGCTTACAGTAATCAAAGGTTCGCAGCAGTATGTAATTAAAGGTAAAATAAAAATCTTATAAGTAATATTCAAAGTTGTCCTATCACATCCCCATAGGGAACCTGCTAAGCGTTTCAGAACAGACATTCTTTTCTGAAAGCGATTTGATATTGACTCAATATGTGATTTCCAGTTCAGTTCATTGTCAAACGTCATTCCCAAGTAGTTAAACTCACTAGTGTGGTTAAGAGGGGCATTCCTATACTTTAGATCAGGAAGGAATGATTGATGCATCAGTGAAAAAGATTGTACAGCAGTCTTCTCCAAATTCACTGTCATATTATTTTCAACGCACCCCTTTGACAATAACTCAAGAGCTTGATTAATTTTACCCTCAATAAAGGGTTTCGCAATTTTCTTAGGTGCCTGTGCCCAGATAACTAGATCATCAGCGAAGAGTAGACAATTTATTCCAGCTATAGTCCTTAGAACATGAACTAGGTCATTAATATATAAATTGAACAGTGTATAGCTTCCAACAGCACCCTGAGGCAAACCTGTTTGTAAGTTATAATATTTAGATTAACCTTTGCCGAATCTGATCTTGCATATTCGTTGATCAGTAAAAGAACGAATCCACCTAAACATATTTCCACGAATCCTGGCATTTAGTAATTTCTGGTGCAGTTTCTCTCTCTACACCATGTCACATGCATTTTTAAAATCAACGTAGACTGCTGTTAAGATATTTCGGTTGTCCAAGACATCCTTGATAATTTAACTAAAACAAGTGACCTGATCAGTCGTTGAACGATTTCTCCGGAAACCAGCCTGTTCGTTTGCAGTTAAGTCTCCGTCTTCAAGGTACCAATTTAACCTGTTCAAGATTAATTTTTCCATAGTCTTCCCTAGGATACTGGTAAGGGAAATCGGTCGATAGCTACCAAGTTGATTTGGGTCTTTATTTTTCTTTAGAATAGGTATAACTATAGCTCTCTTCCACTGAGCAGGCACCAGTCCTGTCTCCCAAATTTTGTTAAAGATGCACAATAATGTATCCTTGGTAGTATCACTCAAATGTTTCAAGAATTCTACGTGGATGTTATCCTCTCCTGGTGATTTCTTCATTTTGTGGCTCTCGATAGCGAGCTTTAGTTCATTTAAGGTAAAAGGAGCTGTAAAAACATCATGAGGGTCTTTAGAGTTGTTTATTTTCTGCTCAGCATCTCTAACTTCTTTTTTAAATTGCTTTGACATTTTTCGGGCGTAAGGTTCTTTTTTCTGATTCTTTGAATAAGATTGGCCGAACGCATTAGCCACAGCCCTATCAGAGGTTAAAAGTTTGCCATTAAAAGAAATAGGCTCTTTTTTTGGAGGCGACTTTTATTTTGTAAGTTTGACAAGAATTTGCATGTTTTCGTACTATCTTCCTTGTAGTTGATGTTAGAAATAAATTCATCAAAAGATTTCCGTTTAGCCTCCAGCACGGCCTTTTTGAAGATAGCCACATGTTTTCTCCATTGTATAACATCCTTTTGTCTTTTAGTCAACTCAACTTTTCTTCTTAGGCGATCTCGTTTAGCTTTTGTTTCATCCAGTTCCTCCGACCAGAAACTCCTGTAAGATCTCACCCTTCCTCTTGCAATGGAATACTTTGCGCATGCTGAAATAGCGCTATTGAATTGTGAAACAATATGACTAGGATGTGCAAAGAAATGAAAGTTTTTCATCAGCAGCTTTCCTTCAGTTAAAAGACGAAACTTTTCCCAGTCGGCTTTATTAAAGTTCCAAGATTTACGTTGGAAATGGGATGTCTCACTCCCAAGTGGTACTTGATATAGGATTGAAGCGATAATTTGCCTGTGTCCAGAGCCTCGATCTTCAATAACATCTCTCTTTGTGCAGGCACTTAAGTCAGAAGTAACACAGAGCAAATCAGGTGAACTGCCATTCCCATTGTAATGAATTTATGTTGGTGGATCAGAGGCATCATAAATAAGCTCAAGAGGATTAGAGTTTAAAAGGTCCTCAATCTCCAATCCAGCAGCATTCGTATCGCTGTAAACCCAACGCAAAGAATGAGTGGTCATATCCCCACTAACAACTGTTTTAGTATCAATAGAGAGTATAGACAAATTTGGTTTATTTCCTGGAGGAATATATAACGCGTAAATATTAAAATGAAGGTTCTCCTTCCAGACATCTAATTTAACAATTTCACTTTTGTCTTCAGATTCCCCCATTTCTTTACAAACTTCAGCAATTAATGTGTCTTTAATGCCAACCAAGATTCCACTTGCAACCTTTCGGTACTTTTGTAGGATGTAAATATTATATCCTGGAAAAGGATAAAACTTGATGGTCTCATGAGTGAGGTTTGCCTCCATAATGGCAAATACATCAATATTTCGTCTTGAGAGTGTATGTAATAAGTCAATTCTTTTTGGTTGAGACAAATCACCAGCGTTCCATTGCAAAACCTCAAGACTAACCCTTGATCCATGGCAAAAATAACGGCGGGAAGGCATGCCAAAGAAAAATGCTGAAGCTGTAGACCACTTTGCCGTTACTAGAACGTTGCCCGGGGTGCACCAACGAGGAGGTAGGTCTACATTGGACCCCATATATATATATATATATATATATATATATATATATATATATATATATATATATATATATATATATATATATATATGTGTGTGTGTGTGTGTGTGTGTGTGGTATATCCATTACATCACGTCCTTAAATTATTATCTGAAAGGGAAAACTAACTCATATTTACATGGCTGGAGCTAGACTCAGCTTGAAAGGAATAAAATTTTGATGCAGTCTGGCCGAATCATTTATTAGAGCGACAAAAGTACATCAGTTCATTTCAGAAAAACGGCTTGAAATAATATCACCTTTCAACATTAAGCGCGAGAGGGCGAAAAAAAAAACATCTGGCTATTATTTGTAGGGTCAGCAGATTTAGGGACTCGGAATGCTAACCCACTCCTGAATCCGGACATATACACGTGTAGCAATTCGAAGGCATGCGATTCATTTGAAGTTCTGTGGCTGAGGCCTTTAAAGCAATAAATTAAAATTGGTGGATTGGAAATGTGGATTGGATTTAGGAAAGGGGCTAGAATGGAGGGCATAATATTTAATTTATATATATACTAGCATTATTGCCCGGCGTTGCCCGGGTAGATATATAGATATAAAATATTTCATGCATTCCATCAAAAAAATACTGGGCTGCACTCCCGCTCTTCATGTTCATGTGGCCAGACAGAATGCGCTTAGCACGTTTCTACTGAAATGATATACAAACAATAAGAAAGAAAGAAACTTTGAGCCTGCGAACTTTCGTCTGATTTTATTGAGAATTAATAAAACCGTGTTGCGTGATTCGCACGTTTGCATTGAATAAGTTTACTGTTAAATTATATTTGTTAGATACTGTTCAATTAGATTTAATTAGATTTTTTTGATCCACTGTTTAATAAGAAATAAGTTTTATAATTTACATTTGCCTTTATTATTTATTTTTCCCTTAAAAACGCACTTTTTTCCATTTCACCCAAGAGGTAAAGTGCAAGATGCGTTATCCCCTTTATTTAATCAAAGTAAGGCTTGATTCCCCATGAAGCCTTTTTCCTTAAGCTTGTATGTTTTGTAAGAAATGTTTCGAATAAGATGTATTACCTGTGAGTAATGTTCTCAAAGGCTCGGGTGGTTCTTGAATTGTAGGCAATTGTACTTTCCCATTACTGCAACACATAGCAGAGCCAGGAAAGTTGTGTTTATCTGGGGAACCAGAGTCCAACCCTCTTTCTCCCGCGCATTGGAATTTGACCCCCCCCCCTCCGTCATCCTCAAACCACCCCTCTTAACGCAGCTGGTTGAGGGGAATCCACAGGGGGTTGGCGCACCTCTATCGGGCACAAAAACATTAAAAAATTAATTTTTAAAAAACTAATTGAGCCCCAAATTTCGTTTTTCCTGATTTAAGTTTCTCGGGTCCAAGACATCAACTGTGCCGAATTTGGTCCCGGTGGGTGCAACAGTCTATGATTCTATAGCGGACAAACAAACAGACAAGCTCTTTTATATATATATATATATATATATATATATAGTGGTACCTCGACTTACGAGTTTTTGGAGATACGAGCTGTATCTCGGCCGATTTTTTGCTTTGAGTTGCGAGCTAAATTCGGGTTACGACCCAGTTTCAGACCCCATCGCTAGTTTGTGCTGTGAACACCATGTAACGTTCTAATGAAGTGATATAACGAGAAACATAATATTCACACCCTTTATGTACAATCATTATACAATTATATACATATTATTCTGAGACTACTTCCCAGTTTTATACTGAGAGGTTAACTCTGAATAATTATCTAACGGAGCAGCTTGCTCTTCCTCCTCTTGAGTCGCCCTCCAAATTCGAACAGCGTCCAACCTCTCACTTCAAAAACATTCTGAAAGGGGGGGGGGGTGAAAAAACCTCTTTGGAGAAGTTTTTATCGAAAACTCCTAGAAATGGAAGTGTAGAAAGCGTGGAGTATAGGGCAAAAATCAGGGAATAAGATTCAATTACTCATATCGTGCCTCTCTACATGACAATAAAAACGTCATTGGCGTGAGTATTTTATACTTTACCTGGTTGTCTTTAGGCTTGAAATAGAATGCCTAGGAAATGTATGAAATACTAAGCGTTTCATTCTTCCCCGTCTCATTTTTGCCATTCTATAGATTTCCTAGGCATTCTATAGACTGCCTAACACACACACACACACATATATATAGGGAAACTTCACTATGGCGGCCAGTCATAGGTTTAAAAAAAAAGTGGCCTTCGAGTAGCAGGCAAGATTATATATATATATATATATATATATACAGTCGAACCTCCATATATCGAAGTAGCAAAATGCGCGAAAAAAATTCGATATATAGAAATTTCGATATATAGAATTGAGCTTAGTCTTATCATAATTCTCCTAAAAAAATAAAGCTAATTTTCGTATACGAATCTCCATTTCTAATTTATATGCGAATCCCATTAAATGAAAGTAAATAACTAAAAAATGAATTAATATGAAAGATTTATTGATTACTACATATCTTTAAAATAAACAATAATGCAGACAGTGGTTACAATGATCACAGTTACATTCTTTAAAAAAAAACTACGAATATCTTGCTGAACAGTTAGTTTTGCGGAAAGTTCAAAGAAATGTTCGTATTTATTCAGTCCACTAAAAACTTCATCAGAGGCATTATCCGCGAATTGAAGTCCACGACGTATTGTTTCAAATGCCAAAAATTGGGAGATTTTATTCTAAAGTGGAAAAAAATCTCCCAATTTGTCTTGAAAAAAATTTCGATATATAGAGATTTTTTCGATATATAAAAACAATTTTTCTATGTAATAAACATGGAGATTTGCTAAGAGTTCGATATATAGAAATTTCGATATAGGGAAGTTCGATATATGGAGGTTCGACTGCATGTATATATATATATATATATATATATATATATATATATATATGTGTGTGTGTGTGTGTGTGTGTGTGCATGCATGTGTATATATATATATAAAGAGAGAGAGAGCTAAACTTCTCTAAACTGTCCTATTTTGTTTAGAACAGATTCAAGACTCCATAGAGCTAATGTTATGAACGAAATCTCTTTCCGAACATCCCTCCAACGGCCACTTTTTTGAGGAACCATCGCTGGTCGCCATAGAGAAGTTTTACTGTATCTCTCGAGATTAAAGCTTTTAAAAATCTAGCTTTAAACCAATTAATAAAAAGGATTAAAGAAAATTTAAAAGATAATGCACATCACATTTTCTAAAAGTTTCTTCAGGTTAAATTAAAATTATTTAATTTAATTACCGTCAAATTTAATCCATTTCATCATTCACTTCGAAATTCCTTTTCTAATGATTTTTAGAAAATATTTTTATGCTTGCATATTGTCGTCTATTGAAGTTCTTTAAATAAAAAATCACGCGACCCCTGTGAAAATTTATCGATAGTAGCAAATTTAAAAAAAAAATAGGAAAATATTAACAAAAGAATAGAAAAACGAAATAGCAAATTTTGAGAAACTATTTTTAAAATCAATGAACTGTAGATTTTGGGAATATACACCATATTCTCATTTTTGTACGGTTTTGAAATAATACGGTCCAAGAAAAAGAACCGATTATTTTTTTACACTGTTTTTTTTCTATAACGCGGTTTGAAAATCTAAAAAGAATAAAAAAATATTGCGCTATAGCAAAATATATTCTTCATATCAAAACACTGAAAATTATATATTTCATTTATCTATGTAAAACTTAAAAGGAAAAAAAAATTAATGATAAGGGTGAACTTGAACTTGTAGTATTTGTTGAATATTTGGAGAAATATTTGGGAATTAGTACTCTCATATCATCGTCGTTTGGTTATTATAGCTATTCATTTTGAAAACCTAGTCTCGAACATAAAAGTAAAAGGGAATGGAAGCAATGCAGCTTTGTAAGACTTTTTTGATACATTTTATAATATCGTATATTTGGAACATATAAAAAATATAAATAAAAATAGTAAAAATATGTAAATACAGAAAGTGTAAAGCATGTTTTTTAATTAAGATGGTTTAAGACACAAAATTCTGCAAATTTTCGAAACAAAATTTATTGCATTAAAAAATTCTATGTTCTTTTCCTCTTAAATTGACGTTTAAATCACGTTTATATCTTATTAAAACAGGCGATATTAATTTTTTGTTTTGCAACATTCTATTAGCAGCCAATCTTTGTTTAAACCTTTAAATGCGTTTTTCTGCATGATAGGTTGTTTCACCATTTCACGTCTTTAAATTGTTATAAGTCAAGAGCCGTTAAAGATAAATGGTTTAAACTTGGAACATGTCTTTTTCAATTATTTTACTTTAATTTTGATTTAGCAAATTCGAAAAAATATTAAATTTTGAAACTATGATTTTTTAAAATAAGTTACATCTTTTTTAATGTAATTTTTACTCTAACTATTTTAAATTTTTTTACAAACGTAATATTAAAAAAAAATTCTGAATCAAAATTAAAACTTATATATATATATCTGTTTAATTAATAAAAAGAATTGAAATTCGACGAATAATATTTCGAGTTATAATGATTTTAAATTACCCCATTTTTTTTTAAATTTAAAATTTAAAAATTTTTAAAACTTTATCAGAAGTTTTATGATGTGATTTCGTTTACAAATTGTATGATCAACCATTAGAAAAAAATTCCAAATTTTAAATCAATAAATAAAATAATTTTAAATGTGTCCCTGACCCCCTTAATTTATTCAGCATGATATACATTTAGTTCAGACTATCCGTGACCCCTCCCAAATTTTCACGACTCACAGTTTGCTCACCACTGGTCTATATAGCATGCTCCTTCTTTTACGTCTTTTACCAGTTCTGTTTTCGGTAACCAGGAAGTTTTGATTGTAGCTATTTATTTTTGTTACCGTCATACGATTGCTTACAGTTTTGTGTGTTTTCTTCCGATTTTATTAACTTTGTAAGGTATACATAAGATTCGATTCACAAGAATCGAACTTTTGAGTGAATGAATTAAAGAAGCTGCTTGAGATATGCTAATTTCGGCATACGCGCTTGGTATAAATACCAAGCAGCTTGATTAATACAGAGGTTGAAAAAAGGTTGTTAAAGTTGATAGATAAGCGATACGGAGCTACGAGGTATGCAGCTACAGGTGCTATCCTGCGCTAGTGCTTAGGGGGCCCAAAGTGTACGTGGCAGAACTGATGGTTTGTGAGTATTTGCAAAAAGTATTTCTATTGAATGTTAATATATATTCCGTACAAGTAGTACGTATTCTTATTGCTGTAAAAGCAAATTCTATATGTGCAACGAATTCAATTAACATTGTTTCATGTGTAAACTGTGTTTGTATCAAATTCAAATAGAGTGCCCCTAAGAATTCTCTATAACTTATGAAAACTCTCTACTCAGAAGATCGATATAAAATCGTAAAATGGGTCATGAAGTTTGATAAGGTTTCATATTTGGTATTATTGGATCCGTCTTTGATATTGCATAACAAATACCAAAATTCTGGGATAGTTTCGTAAAAGAGAGATATATCACGATTCAATCAAATGACCTCCATTTGTATAATTTTACATTCATTAATTTACATAATTACGTTTACATAATTAAATTATGCTTACAATGAGAAATAATTATTAACTTTTTGCTATTTTTTAACTTACCCAGATTTAACGTACCAGAAAAACCCAAATTTAGAGATATTTTTGGAAAAATGAAAACCACACACACACACACACACACACACACACACATATATATATATATATATATATATATATATATATATATATATATTGGTCAGGGCTATTAAAATGATTAACATTTCTTATAATTTTACATTTCATAATACATTTCATATATGTTTAAATAATATTTACATTTATACATATTTACACATACTAAAATAATATTTATATAAGCTATTTATGCAACAACAAAAATTAACTTATATAAGCTAAATATTTTATGCACGTGGTTTATATTATTATTACTATCTTTATATCATAACGTTAACTTCATGCGTGAGCATTATTTTCATATGCTATTTTTTATTATCTTTATAATAGCGTTATTTTCATATGCTTTTAAACAACTATCGTTTTTATTCATATTATGTTGGTTTTTTATTAATTAAATTTAACGGTAATTAATTTCGATTTCGGAAGTTCTTATTATCTTTATTTTCATATGCTTTTTCATTTACGAATTATTCAAATGTTGGTTAAAAAACTTTTGTGTAATTTATACATTTGTGTGTGTTTAATTATTGTAATTAATAGATTTATATTTCTGGAGAGGATATTTCAGCTTTTAGTGGTACTATTATGAAAGGCTGAATCTACCAAAACTTTGAGAAGTTTATTATGGAGAGAAAAGGAATTTAATAGAGGATGTTTATAGGAGTTGAATGATTTCCAGCCCTCTATAAAACACTTAATTTTTTAAGAGGCAATGCTGGAGTCATTTCATGATTCTATTCGAAAATTCTGCTAAACCAGCAATTTCAGCTTTTTTCCCCCGAATGATGAAAGGCTAAATCTAGCTGAATTCTGAGGAGTTTATTATAAATTTATATATTTTTATATTGGGTTTTCCTTTTATTCATGTGTATAACACTTCACGTGTTTTTTTCTATGTTATTTATAGTGTGTTTAGTTTTAAATTAATTTTGGTTAACAAACATTAGACAATTTGACATTTTTACTTTTAAGATTTTAGTGCTACAGTGATGAAAGGCTGGAATTCCTAAATTCTGAGATGTGTATAACATTTCACGTGTATTTTTCTATGTTATTTATACTGTGTAAATTTTTAAATTGATTTTGGTTAACAAACATTCTTAAAATCTCGGGCAACGCCGGGTACTTCAGCTAGTGTATATATATATATATATATATATATATATATATATATATATATATATATATATATATATATATATGAAACATGTTGAAAATGATAGCCAAATTTTGCCAATGATCAATATACATATACCAACAAGTCACGTAGCTAAGATAGAAATCTAGTCTATCTGTAGTTATAAAGTCTTTACCCTGTCAGCTGAAAGGCACATAGCAAACGTTTGTGCTCCTCTTGCCAGGCAATACACCCATAAATTACAGTCCCCCCAATCCCTGTGTTTTATCGCCCTGGGGTCTCCCCTGACTGCTTTCCCCATCCCGAACCCTATTGCCAGCGGAGGCGTGGGTTTTGGAGAATTGCTTCGATTTTTACAAAATTTCCCCATTTTTTATATGAAAATTACTCTTACCCTAATTTACGTAAGATTACTACGGGGAGCTGGACCGGGTGTCTGGTCCAGCTCTAGTAAAATTATGTACCTTTTGAATCTTACGTAAGATTAAGAAAAAAGTATCTCTGAAAAGCCCAAAGATTCAGGAATGGCGCGCATTATTTGATATTGTATTATTATTTGATCTCGAGAACTTATAAAGAGTTTAAAGCAAAAGTACCTCTTATTTCTTTAGTTCAGAAATTTGACAGTGATTTAAAATTAAATTTTAAGAGAAAACCGAAGAGTAATTGACAGGAACCAAGTTGTCAGGTATCTGATGCAGAGAATTTTTTCTCAAAATATTTAAATGCGAATTTGCAATTCCCAGGAAACTCCCCCATTGACTAAAGATTGGCTTCGAAACATCAGAGGTTCAGTCCAGCGCCCACAGGAGTCTGAATTTTGGAAGAAAAGTGGGATTTTCCTAAGTTATTTTGCATCACCGGCCTCAAAAAACAAAAATGAAACAGTTTGTTTAAAGGCTTAGAATCGTAAATTATACGACTAGCTGATCAGTATAGGATAATATACCGATATAATTTTTCAACGAATTAAATCATTGTGTAATGTTGGTCGACCCTCTAATGACCCTTTAGACGTATCCGGTATGCCTCATCAACCCATATATCGATTCATTATCAGTTGATATCGATTCATTTCGGGACCACTGGGATAGAAGAATGAGTGAGTGGCAATGTAAAAGAAAACATACAAGTCACAGTGGCGTTTGATGAAAATAAGTGTTTTTTAAATCTCTCAGGCTGAGAGATACAGGCTGAGAAAGAAATGAGTTTCATTATGAAATATAAGCGATCGGCGACGTTTTGAAATGTGTGGACAAATACAAGGTGATTTGACAATAAATAAATAAATAAATAATAACAAAAGAGTAAACGTTTTAATGAAAAACATATAAATTCTTTGAACCATGCTAAAGCCTCTGAAATGTGAAACTCGATAACTTGTAGTGAAATTATGAAAGCACAAGCTGGAAATATTCCTTTGTGATACCCGATTTTTGATGAAAAGATATATATGAATTAAAAGCTCACAATAAAAACAGATATGTTGTTAAATCATGTTGCCACTGTACTCTTGCCCCCCCCCCCCTCCCCCCCCCCAAAAAAAAATCTCATGAAGAAACAACACTTTTGTATTTCTGGAAATATCCTGTCATGGATTTGCTTCTTCAAATTGTAATCTTTCGCAGCAATAAACAAGCAGTTGATTAAAAACTCCTGACAAACATGTTTCTAAGCTCATTTATCTATAAATCCATCACCCAGAACTCAAGGATAATTTGATTTAAAACTAAGTTTTTTTAAGTGTTCCTCTCACTGAATTGGTATATTTCTTTTACTTTTAAAACATATTTTTTGCTTTCAATGCATTTATCTCAGTTGCTAAGAGCTCTAAGTTTTTAATTTCCTGTAAAAATATGACTTATACTGCTAAACAATTATGACTATAAAAATATGACTTATTTTCTATTTAAATTTGACTGTCAAACCCCTTGTAGTATAATGTTAGACACTGATAAGTGTAATTTAAAATTCCAATGTAAAAAGACCGTGGCTGTGCATTTTATTTTCAAAAACTGATTTAGAGGTTCAGTTAGGATTTTACAACGGGCATAAAACAAGGAACATAGTTAATGTACAGTTTCTGGTCAGGTGATATAAGGAACAAAAGAAAAACTTCTAAATGTTGCAAATATACACACATGCACATACATATAGATTATATAATAGTGCAAAGGGTTGAATTTGGCAAAATATCCCAAGGATTCCTTGTTTTGAAAATATTCTACTTAAATATTTTAAATAGATAAAAACTAAGCTTCAGTTTTAGTTTGTAATATTTACAAGGAAATTAGTTGTTCAAGGAATTGTTTATCATAGTTTTTCTTTCAGTTGTCCATTAACTTAATCTAATACAAATCCTTTGTTTGAAGTTTGATAAGGTAATCTGAAACAAAGCGTGGGAAAAAATATAAATTATGACTGATTCAAAGCCTCTTAAACTAAACTGTGAATTCACTGAGTGATTCTATTTGTACGAAATAAACAAAATGAAAAAAATATGGTGGAACATTTCTTTTTACGTTATGTAATCCCGATATCCGAAATATTAAAATTTGGTTTGGAAGATCCAAGGTTATTTAATGCCACCAATAGTAGGTAGCGTCATCTAGTAGCTGTTTTAGGAATTTTTTTCGCTTTTTTGGGGGTAATACGAATTTCATTAAATGTAGCGCCATCTGTTAAGCAGATTGAGATTTATATTCATCAGGTGCAAAATATACTGATGAAACTTATGAAACTTGTGTTATTTAAAATTATTAAAAATTACTAAGAATTAGCTGTCAAATGAAAGAGATAAAAATTTATAGCTGTTATTGATAAGTTTAACGTTTATTGCCATGGTAATACACAGAATTAAAAATAATCATAGTTGTATCATTGACTCAGTTAGTAGGGAAGAATAGAATTGTTTTGGTAGTATTGAAAAACACTTTATTTATGTACTTATTTAATTAGTTTGTCAGTCTCTGAACCATACAACTCAGACAACTATAGTTAACAAATGTAGCAAATATTCGAACTGCCTTCTTCTCTAAATGATATTTATTTTATTTGATCTTTTCTTTTCTTAATTTTTTTTTTATTTTCAAATGTTTTATATATATATATATATATATATATATATATATATATATATATAAACTTACATATTATACATATTTATATACAACAGTACGTAATGTTATATTGCAATAGTTAGTTTTATATGTAAAAGCTTTAGCGTTAGGTATAAGAAAGAGTTATGAATTTATTGTTTCGACAATGTTTAGTTAAAGTTTACGCGAAGGTTCCCCTCTTTCGTTGGCCTAGTAATTAAAGAGGTGGGTTAACCGAGTATTACGAAGTACCAATAAAAATTCCTTTCAGTCTTTAACTGCACACTCAAAAAATAAAAACCTGAAAAGGAAAGGTGCTTGAATTTATTGAAAACATCTATATTCCAGATTATTCGGAAATCATTTTAAGTACTCCGATATAATCAAAATTTGTCGACGTAATTATTCAAAATTTGCAACAGAATCCAATGAATTATATTCTCAAATTGACAATTTTTTTTAACTTGGTTTATCTAGTAATTTGAATTAAATTAAAGTCATGATTCCCCGTTAGAAGAATTTCAAAGTCTTCAATAAAAGAAAAAAGTTATATCACTGTGTAGGAAGTTACTACAGTCGAACGTTATGGTTTTGTAGTAAATATCTATTATTCTTGTAGACACACTTAAAACCACGTTTGACAGTTTTAAACTGCATGACACATTTTTCGCCAACACGGAAAGTTGAGATTGTCAGCTGCCCTGTTTCAAAACATAAACATTCTTTAATTTTTACAGTGACATCATGACGTACACTCTATACCACTGATTTGTTTTATTTTTTAAAATTCCTGAAATTTCCTTTCTAAGCAATTCATCATAAATACAGATATGTTTCGTAAAATATGAGAAAATTCATTTCTACAGAAACGATGATCCGTTGAATATAAGAGCTATGGTTTTTGCCTCTTTTCCCCCCTTATTTTTAATAAGACGTTTAATTAGAAAGTTATCTACAACGGGAACCGATGCCGAACGGCTATAGACATCCATACCAATAGTGGAATAACAACAAACAAACTGAGTCCGGTACAGATTACCAACGATCTAGCCATACGTCCATATTTGGCTAGAGTGGTGAAAGGCCCAAGCTAAGGAGTGTTTAAGTTTGGGCGGTAGTAACAATAATGCGAAAAAATACATAAATCTGTCAGCATTGTTAACCCATTCCTCTGCTTAATATTAATTTTAATTCCTTCTACCCTTTCATCCATACACATCTGCACTCATATATATATATCATAAAAATCATCCAAATAAGTTTCAGAGATTAATTAATTGTACATCATTTTTGTTACAAATTTTTTATCAGTACTAGAACTTGGTCTCAAGGTTTAATCCTTGAGTATAATCATCTCACACTCTCAAGGAATATCATAAGATGTGATTACAATAGACACATCAATTTACAACCGAATGTGGAGTCGTGAAAGTTATACTGTCGAGAAGTGTGCTAGTTCGAAGTTATTTTGAGAAATATCCCATACTTTGGCTTGACTTTGGCATCTTCCTACAAATGTTATAACTTTCAAAGGAAAAAAAGTAAAAAAAAGAAAAGAAAAAGACTCACGGAAATTATGTTTGTACTGTCTTAAATGTATAGCTAGCAGTCTAATTAACAAGATTACCTTTGGTTCTTCGAAGTATTTCAAGTACAATGAAAATATATCATTACAGAACAGACGTAGTTTTCAAATAATTTGATGCCAGGAACATAGGAACAGGTCGGGGAGGAGTCGGAGGAGCCCAGAACGATTCTCCAAAATTTATGCCTTTAATATTCCATTACAATGGATAAACAAAGATTAAAATTATGTTTTCGTTAACACCTCCTTCCCAACCGACATTTTTTCATAAATGTTCGTGGTTAGAGTACTTTGCTGACCCCTAAACTTGGAACTCAGAAATTTAAATATATCTGGAAATGGATTTTTTAGCAGGCTGGAAAGGAATAAACCACTGTGAAAACTTTAAAGTTTAACATCAATTACATTAAGACACCACAATCATCATTTAAGGTTATTTAGTCATTCACTAATACAGAGGGCCTTCAATACACTGTCATGGTTTGAAGCTAATTTTTTTTTTAAATCTGTGCTAGACCAGTAGAGCCATATACAGAAAGTTACTTTTTCGAGCTTATTACACGTTATTACAGTACTCAAAGTCTTCCACCCATCTTTAAAAGGCGCCAAATACAATGGTCTATGCTGAACAGGGCGGTTGTGACAATAATTGAACAACCATTGGGATATCTGCTGTATCACAGCAGAATTAACATTGAGCAGTTACAAAGCATTAGATCTATTGGTTGGTTGGTCAGTTTGCGTTGGTACGGTTATCTTTTGAAACACGAGAGTTAAACCAAACCTCTGATCGGACATACTGAACAGGTTATGGCAGAAACTAAACAACTGGCTGGATAGATTCCGTCTCACGAAGGGATCTCGGAATGAATGATCGTATAGACTCAAACTCACTACATAAATTTTTCTTTCCGCAAATGGTATCTTATCTATGATAGAGGAAAAAGATTAAACAGCTTTTCAAACCACAACAATTATCCAGAAATGTCCGGTAACTTCTTTGAATTAGCTAATTTAAATTTCAAATTGCTAATATATTCTATTGCATGAGGACAGATGTTCTGATCGATGGACGGATCAATGTACTGATATTGGAAAATTAATTTTTATCCTCAAATACATATCAACATACTACTTACGAACTTTATTGGCTCAGCACGTGGATTTCCATATAGTATATTTATTACACCAACAAGGGTAAGATAAAAATAGTTTTTTAAAAAAAAGGAATGTCATAGCTTAAAATTATTTGCCTGAAATTCAAAGGATGGTAAACTCCCGTATTGATAATATTATATGAAAGTTAATGTTTGTTAATATCCCAAAAAGTCATGATTTCTTTGCAGTTTTTCTAGATTCTACTTAAGATGTACATAGTGGTATACTTATAAAGTCGGAGTTTATGAAAAAAGAGTTTTTGCTTTTATTCACTCGACAGCCACAGGTCCCTTTCCCTTTCCAGCCAAAGTTGATCAGTGAATTTCGAAGCGATTTTTTGTCTGTCTAACTATTATTACATCATAAAAAGTAAAATATGAAAAAGTGACTAGTTTGTAATAAGAAAAGTAAATAATTTTATTTCTATGTGCATATTAAACTGATATAAGATTATATTTTAATAACGAAAAATATGCTTGTTCAGAGATGTTATCCGTTTTATATAGCTTCCTTGGATTATGTAATACAATCTCCGTAATTTATTTTGAAACCACATTGTATTAGATGATATAAAAGGCTGTGACTATATATTGCATGTAAGGAATAAATGAAACGCAAGATGGAAATTGTCTTCATTTCATGAAGTCATGCTAACGCATGAGTCTTACGTAATCGAGTTCAAATAGCCTAGAGTAAAATGACCTCGCCAAGCAAGTTTGTAAGGATGAAGAATTGATTCTAGGGGTTGCTAATTACAGAGCATCGGGACCAGTCTTATTTTCAGAGATTTGAAACTGTTCATTTTTAACAGTTATATTCTCAGGATTACAAAATAGGTTCGGCACATTATATGACATCTGGGCAAAAAAATGCTAATCATTACTTGTAGGACTTCCGGAACAGATATCATTTAAAAAAGGTTCTACATTTCAGATTGTGAGAGATAAATAAAATTAAAGTATGTCATGTGAAAGAAAATATAAAATTTGTCTCTCAATTCCATTATTTCGTGTTCAAAACTCGTGTTATTAATTAACATTAATGACAATCTGGAATTTTTTACACCATGAGGATTTTAGCCATTGCACCTATGAATATAAATGTTACTATATTTTTAATTATATAACTCTTCTGCTCAGGTTTTGTTGGATACAAACTTTTTACAATTATCATCATTTAAGAAGCCCAATATTTTCTGTAAATCTTATACCACCAATTCCATTAAATTTCTTTCACTTAAGTCAAAGCCTTTTTTTTTTTCTCTTTTTCCTAGAGCTTGTAAATGATATATTAACACATATTTTTCTGATATAATTTTTAAAAACTAATATTCCTATTTACGAGCTAAACGGATAGGAAGATTTAATTAAAACACAATAAACATGGTCTAGAAACATAGGACTTTCTAAAAGGATAAACAACTGAATTTAAATTGTAGAATAGAAAAATCTTAGCAATCAGCGTATTCACTTCTCCAAAAATGCAACCTTTGAGACTTCAAATTATTTATTCTGCTCCTCAAATTATTTATTCTGCAACAAGAAAGTGCATAACAATGACTGGTTCCAATCAAAATAAAAATATTTATTTGTAAGTGAGATTATATTCATAGCATTTTAATGGTAATTTTTTTACATAATCACGATATATAAGGTTCAACGACTTCATCCCAATACTGAGTTCATATCTAAAAATCAGAGAGGTTCTACCCCTAATCGTGTTGATGTTCTATTGTATGCAATTAGATTTGAGTAATAATGAGAGGTTACAAACACATGCAATAATAATAATAAATAAATAAATAAAAACCCTCCAGTGTTCTAAAGGTTAACTTTTGTTTCATTGAATTTTGTAGAATCTCGAAAAACCTCTGACATAGGAAACTTCTACTTATCATGTCGAAAAGATGAATCAATTCTTGGCCAACCCCGTATTTTCAAAAGACATTACTCCCGCTTATGATTAATTACATTTCTATCTCCCACTGTAAATTGCAGGTTAATTGCAAAGTTCGTAAGATAGCTGATGTGATATGACTTTCTTTTCTACTTCCTTGTAAACAAATCTGAGCTGTTTATTCTCTAAATTTTGGTACCTGAAAACTTACTCCCTTTTTGACTTGTTAGAAAACAGTTTAAAAATAAGATGTTTTAATCAATATAATTTTTGTGGATTCATACGCTCTTCGAGTTTAAAAATTTGGAATTTACTTTTACAATGAATGAACGTTATAACTGATATTTCTTAAGAATATTTCTCTTTACTTTCTTAATCTTTAAGAGTTAACTTAAACTTGACAAAATGGTGATTTACTTGTAAGAAATTGGATACTAGATTATAAAGGAACTACAATTACACTAAACGTAACTATTAATCACATTAAATAATATGAAAAGTAAACCAATCTGGATTCCTACCTCTTAGTGCTAACTTCATTTGGTTAATTTCCATTACTGTTGATCTCTCGAAATTCAAATTATACAATTACAAAAAAATAAACTTTTAAAATTCTAGTATTTGTTGGTGCCGAATATAAAGCCAGAAAAATGAGTTGCATATTAATTGAATTATTTGATGAAAATTTTTATTAAAAAAATGCCAGTAGTGAGGGCGCTAAGAACACCTTTAAAAAATGGAAACTGCTGTCTTTAGAAATTCAAATGCTTGCTAATGTGGGACACTTATCAATGAAGACGTTAGAAAATAATCCAATATAATCGTCGGTTGTTTTCAATGGGGACCCCATATAGGGGAACCAATACCACCCACTGGTACCACCTCAATTTTGACCGAGCACCCACAACATCGCCATCTGAGGGGGGGGGGGGCTCGTACCTTCTCCCATCCTCTCTGACCTCATAGAAGGATTTCCGGTATACGTATTTAACGTGCCCATATCTGACCTAGACAAGAAGATATTTAATGTCGTTCATCAGCAGTCGAACCGAGCAATCCCAGTTACAAGCTCAACGTGCTACTACTAGGCTACCTCGGGCATAATTCATATTGACGATAATATTGTTTAGGTACT